>JAVSCE010007023.1:0-38835 GCA_032199065.1 Smutsia gigantea
AAATACACACACATATATAAACATGCACCTGCATGCACAAACATACACCTGCATACACACAAACATATACATACATTTAAATACATACACAAACATACACATATACACACACATTCATAAACATACACCTTCATACACCCATACATAATCATACACCTACATACACACACATTCATAAATATTAACCTACATAAACCCACATACATAAACATATGCCTGTATAGACAAACATACATAAACATAAACCGACATAAACACACATACATAAACATACACCTAGATACACACACATAGATAAACACTCATCTACATACATGCACATACATTAACATACACCTACATACACACATACATAAACATACATCTACATACATACACATACATTAACATGCCTACATACACACATATGCATAAACATACACATATGCACAGGCAGTGCTGAGTTCTAGGCAATGCACTTCCAACAATGCAAACACAAGAATATGATCATGCACTTGTACACAGACACACAGACATGCACTGAGCACGCGTATGTCTGCCCAGGCAATACGTACACACATGCATAGGCAATACACATGCATGCACTTGTATGATCATGCGCCTACATGCACGTACATGAACGTACGTCTACGTACGCACACATGCATGACAAATGGCGTACGTACACTGGAGCATGCGCGTACGTACGCACACAGTACGCTGGGCAGCTAATTTACGTACATGCATGGAAACGTACGCACATGCACGCACGTACATGGAAAGAATAAGGCGCCTGCAGCGCACGCATAAGGTAGGCATACATACACACACATTCATAAACATACTTACATACACACACATATATAAAAATACACCTATATACACACGCATACATAAACATTTATCTACATACTTACACATACTTTAACATACACCTACATACCACACATACAAAAAGATACACAAACATACACCTACGAGCCCACACAGATAAATCATACATCTACATACACACACATATAAACATACATCTACATACATACACATACATACACAAAAACCAACATACACACACGTACATAAATATAAACCTACTTAAACACATATATATAAACATACATCTACATACATACACATACATAAGCATGCACCTACATACACAAACATACGCATACATACACACACATACATAAACATATATTTACATACATACATAAACATACACACATACACACACATACATAAACAAACACCTACATACACCCACATAAATAAACATACACATACATACACACACATTCATAAACATACTTACATACACACACATATATAAAAATACACCTATATACACACGCATACATAAACATTTATCTACATACTTACACATACTTTAACATACACCTACATACCACACATACAAAAAGATACACAAACATACACCTACGAGCCCACACAGATAAATCATACATCTACATACACACACACAGCATACACCTACATACACACACATATAAACATACATCTACATACATACACATACATACACAAAAACCAACATACACACACGTACATAAATATAAACCTACTTAAACACATATATATAAACATACATCTACATACATACACATACATAAACATACACCTAAATACACACACATACATAAACATACACCTACATACACAAACATATATAAACACACATCTACATACATACACATACATAAACATATGCCTACATAGTCACACATCATAAACATACACTTACATAGATACACATACAGAAACATACACACACATACACATACATACATAAACATACATCTACATACATACACACACATATACATATACCTACACACACATATATATAATCATACACCCACATACAGATACACACACAAGCATACACCTACATACACACACATACATAAACATACATCTACATAAATACACATACATAAACATACACCTACATGCACACACATACATAAATATACATCTACATACACACACATAAATGAACACGCACCTACATACACAAACATAGACTTATATACACACACATACAAAAACATATATTTACATACATACATAAACATACGCACATACACACACATACATAAACATACACCTACATACACACACATACATAAATATACATCTACATACAAACGTATATAAACATAAATCTACATACACACATACATTAACATGAACCAACATACAGTCACCTACATACACACATATACACAACATACATTTACATACACACATAAACATACAAACACACACAAATATATAAACGTACACCTACATACACACACGTACATAAACATACACCTACATAGACACACGTAGATAAACTTACACATACTTAACAGACATACATAAACATACATATACATACACACACGTACATAAAAATACACCTACATTCACTCATATATAATCATACACTTACATACACACACATAAATATACACAAACACACACGCATACATAAACATATATATACATACATACACATACATAAACATACACATGCATCGACACACATATATAAACATACAAATACATACACAATCATATATAAACACACATACACATACATTAACATACACCTACATAAATACACATACATAAACATACACCTGCACAGAAAGACATACACAAACATACACCTACATGCACACACACATATTATCATACACTGACATACACACACAAACATACACCTTCATACACACACATACATAAACATACATCTACACATATTACATACATAAACAAAAAACCTACATGCACACTCATACATAAATACACATCTACATAAACACACATACATTCACATACATCTACATTCACACACATATAAACATGCACATACATACACAAACATACACCTACATACACACAAATACATATACATACATTTACATACATACATAAACATCCACATATACACAAAAATTAATAAAAACACACTCTCATACACACATTCATAAACACACACCTACATACACCTACATACATAAACATATGCCTGCATATACAAACATACATAAAAATACACCTACATGCACACACATACATAACCATACACCTATATAGACATACATACATAAACATTCATCTACATAGCTGCACATACATTAACATACGCCTACATACACCTACATACACACACATACATAAACATAAATCTACATAAATACACATACATAAACATACACCTACATGCACACACATACATAAATATGCATCTACATACACACACATATATAAACATACACCTATATACACATATACAAACATACACAAACACACACCTACAAGCACACACACATATAATCATGCACCTACATACACACACACAAACATACACATTCATACACACATACATAAACATACATCTACATACATACACATACATAAACATACACCTACATACACATATATAATCAAACACCTACATAAGCACATACATAAACATACATCTACATACACACCCATGCATAAACATGCACCTACATACACAAACATACGCATACATACACACACATACATAAACATACATTTATTTACATACATAAACATACACACATACACACATACATAAACACACAACTACATACACACATATATAAACATACACCTTCATACACACATACATAAACATACACCTACATACACAAACATAAGTAAACATATGCCTGTATAGACAAACAAAAATAAACATACACTTACATACACACACACATATAAAAATAAACCTACATACACACGCATACATGACGAGCTCCTCTGCGGTGCGGGTCGGGGCTGGGAGTTACCGGGGAAAGATGTCAGCTTTTTAGGCCATGCCTGGCCCCCGGGCACAGGCAGCACAATGGGTGGGGAGGCATCTTTGGAAAATCGCTGCTCCCTCAGGTCTTCCCCACAACCCACACATTAACACTTTTATTTCTCCCAAACTTCTTTTATTACTGGAAACGAGGTTTCCGTTTTTATTGCAGGGACATTATCTGAAGGATCTCAAGTCTTTACCAGTGTTAAATCCTACGTGTGCCCTGCTTTCTAATCACCGCCACCCCTCGTGTCCATCCCCCACCCTGCACCGACACACACACACTGCAAGTCACATTATTTAGGATGTCAAGGTGGCCTACGGAATACAAGGGCAAGTGTTGCTATGGTAACGGGATTGAAACATGTCTGCAGGAGTAGATGCTTTATAGCCACGGGTTGCCCTCATTTGCATTTAAAGGTGCCTGAGTAATAGCCTCATAGCCAGCCACGTCCTTGAAACTAAAATAAGAGAGAATTTTGTTTTAATGTCTCCTGCTAAGTCATTGAACAACTTATGCCACTGCCGGGTTGAAGAAACGCACATAAAATATCAGGTGCTAATAATTTTCATTGAACAGGTTGCAGAGCTGATGGATTTAAGAGCACCCCACCTACCCTCACTTTCTCATCGTAAACACTGGGAATAAACAGAAATTTGCACTCTTCTTTTAGCTTCAAGGATTTTGCTTCTTTATTGCCCTTCACAGCTTTCACAAAGGTTGAACTTCTGACAACCTGGTGTGTGTCCGTCCTATTTCTTGGTGATCTAAGACCACCTCATTGCACATTCACAACAGAGGCATTCAAGAGTGGTCCATGGCAAAGCTCAGATGTGAGGTACAAAAAATCCCTTTGGTGAAGTGAAATTCAGGGATTTTCTTATGATTCAAGAGCTAGAAAACATATAGACTAACATAAATATCTTTCTAGGATCTTATCACAGCCTTCAATACCAACAGGATGAAGTTCCAAGAATGAGCTGTGAGACCAAGCAGCAGGAACTAAACTTTGGTGACCTGTAAGGATGGTGAATTGTTTCAAAAGAAACATATTGGGGATTTGCCTGTGATTCAGCTCCATCTTAAAGTGCTGCTGAATGTGTATGACCAGAGCAGAGACATAAATGTTGTAACCTCTGGAAAAAGGCAAATTCATAAAGGGTTTCAAAAATTACTGAACCAATCAATTAGACAATTCCATTCACAATTGCATAAAAAGAATAAAATGACCAGGAATAAATCAAACGAACGAGGTGAAAGACCTATACCCTGAAAACTACAAGACACTCCAAGGAGAAATTAAAGAGGACACTAACAAATTGAAATTGATCCCTTGCTCTTGGCTAGGAAGAATAAATATTGTCAAAATGGCTATACTACCTAAAGCAATCTACTTTTCAACGCAATCCCTATCAAAATGCCAAAAGCTTTCTTCAATGAACTGGAACAAATAATTCTAAACTTTATATCTAACCACAATAGACCCCGAATAGCCAAAGCAATCCTGAGAAGGAGCAATCAAACAGGGGGAATTACGCTCCCTGATTTCAAGCTCTACTACAAAGCCACAGAAATCAAGACAATTTGATGTGGGCACCACAACAGACCCACAGACCAGCGGAAGCCAATAGAGTATCAAAATAGGAACCAAAACATATACAGTCAATTAATATTGGATAAAGGAGCCTTGGATATACAATGGGGAAGTGACAGTCTGTTCAGCAGCTGGTGTTGGCAAAAGTGGACAGCTACATGGAAGAGAATGAAACTGGACTACTGCCTAACCCCATACACCAAAGTAAACTCAAAATGGATGAAAGACATGAAAGTAAGTCATGAAACCCTGAAACCCTCAGAAATAAACGTAGGCAAAAATCTCTTGGACATAAACATGAGCGACTTCTTCATGAACATATCACCCCGGTCAAGGGAAACAAGGGAAAAATGAACAAGTGGGACTATATGAACTGAAAAGCTTCTGTACAGTAAAGGACACCATCGGTAGAACAAAAAGACATCCTCCAGTATGGGAGAATATATTCATAAATGACATATCCGGTACAGGGTTGACATCTAAAATCTAAAAAGAACTCACACAATTTTTCTGCAGTGATGTAATGATGGAATAAATGGAACTCAGCACTCTAGTTTCTGGGTTATTGCTCTCCATTTATGAACTCCCCTATGCAGTGTGAAGTCCAAACAACTCAGTGTTTTTACAGGGAAAATTTATTACCCATTGAATGCAGCCAAATTCCAGAAAATTGCATGTAAAGTCATTTCCTCCATTTTCATGTGTGCTGTTCTATGATACTTCTAACAGAAATTCTTTTCAATCAAATGGCACATCCCATGACAATAGAGATGAGCCCTCGCATGGAAAGCACATCCTATCATTCACCCAGGAGAAGGCAAACTTCAACATGTTATCCTGAACAGTTTTGTGTAACGAGTTGGAGTTTTTTTTTTCCTTTGGAATAAGTGACAGAACCTGTTCAAATGTTACCCACCAGGTTAAATTCAAATGCTAGGATTATAGAAGTCCATTTAAGCAATACATTTGCTAATGAAATTTCATCTTGAAACATGTATTGAAATAAAGAACACAGACTGAGATGAATAGCTCCCCCAGAAGTTTGCAAGCCAGAACACATACATAGTAGAATCTCCAGAATACGGCTAATGAATTGAGGGCATATTTTTGTGTCAAATTTGAGTGATAGATGTTCTAGGTTCAAAATAGTAATGTGCTGCCTGAAGGGGAAAAACAATTTAGCTCTCACTTGTTTCTGATCCAGAGCCTGAAACACTGATAGGAAAAGTTGACCAAGTCAAGTCCAATGTTCAGCAGCTCTTTATGGGAAAGGCTTGTGATGTCATATCCTCTGTGGTTAATTTCCCTTTAGTGAATTTTCAGATTTCCATCTGAACCAGGAAGGAGATGAGAGACCTGTTTCAGTCTTCAGTACAAGGCTCCTGGTCAGGCTCACATCAAAACCCCTTTTATTTATAAAGGGAAGTAAAATGTATAGAATCTGAAAGCTAAGGAGAAAGTCAAACTACAGAAGAAAAATAATCACAAACCAGGAAAGCACACAAGAAAGGAAAAAGGCGAGGAGACTGACAGGTGGGAAATATCTAAAAGGAAACATACCAGTTATCAAACTTATCTGCAAACGCAGAAATTCCTTTCAGATAGCCTTTTTAATAACACTATTAACCCTTTCCCTATCTTCAGTTTTTCGACAGCGTGCGGTTCCAGAATGTACTCATCTGGGGTGAAATTCACCCTGTGGCACTTTCTGACTTCTCTGTATTAGGGGAGATACCTTACTACCCATGTTTATCTTCATCTGTTCCATGGCTTATTTTAAGAGATGCTGCTGCAAGCATTGGGGAAGCTAACTAATATGTGTGAACCACAGGGCTCGGGACCTGCCAACCCCACGAGCTCTGTGACACTTACATCTCCATGGCCCACTCCTCCATGAGTAACCACCTGGCCTTTCCCCATGGTTTCGATAGAAGCCTGAGAACAGGTGTCCTACCGGCAACGGGTTGCCCCATGAAGAATTTTAAATTTCCTCGGCAGAGCAGGGCTGCACATGGAGATGCCACGTAGATGGGACGTGACATTGAGATGGCAGGACCAATTCCCTTACATTCTGAGCCAGAGCTATTAGGATGGGAGACATCCGGCTGTGAGGAAGCTGTAAGGACCTGAAGGCTACATAGTCCCTGCTCTCTCCACTTGCTAATGGAGAGCCCTCCCGAAGAGCTGACGGGTCTGTGCTCCCTGGAATAAACTGCCTGTTGGATGATGCCACTAGTCACAGGCTCTCATTGTGAAGCTCAAATTTTAATGCTGCTCTTTGGGTTAGGAAAGCTTATTTTCTTTCCTTATTGCTTTAGGAATGTACAATATGGTACACAGTATCTAGAGCTTCGAGATGTATCTGTTGGATCTTTACCGTGACTCAGAAATACCAGGGTGTGTTCATCACCCTGCATTCTGGGAGTTGAACCCAGTACCGGGCACACTGTGAATATTTAATAAATAAGAATAAACTAATTCCCACTTCACAGAGGAGGAATCTGAGGCTTAGATAAGTTTAGAATACTTCAGAAGGTCATATAATTAGCAAATGTCAGTTTCAGAATTAAAATCCACCCCTCTGACACCAACAAAGTACTCCTTCCATTGAACCACATCATCCTGTCTTTTAGTACGATTATTGCAAATACTCGTCCATGAATGATCACGTGTCTAGAGAAGTCCCTGACAGCACTCCATTTATTTGCACCATCATTATTCGAATTACAGTTGTTGTGGACTTTGATTACTTTGCTATAATACCTATTGGTTTAGGGAAATCACCACCCAGGCCGACTGTTTACGGGATGGTACCATCTATAATGTGGAGTGGGACGCTGGGCTGCAGTGTGGTCACGTAATTCTCAGAAAGTTCTAAGAGGGACTAATTTCCAAATGTGAAGGGACTCTTCAGTAATCAATTAGAAATTGAACTAGGTATTCAATCTCAGGGAATGTGATGTCACATAGGCTTAGTTCTCGGAAGGAGGTAGGTACCGTGCAGGACATACTGTGCTCACAAAGTCATACACATTTATTTGCAAAATTCAGCCTCTTGATTATTACTAAGATCCTGAAATACTAAATTGACTTCAGACACATCACAAAGACAACTATGGAAAATTGTCAGGCAGATCTTTCATCGAGTCTCTTTCATGTCTGTTACTCTTCTCCTTTTCTCTCATCCTCTTATGTGGCGTCAAAGAACTTTAGCCTGGCTAAGCACTTTGGTGTACTTTTATTGAATGATCTCATTGCCCAGGTACAGGACATGTTAGGAGGACAGAGCGGGTAAGGTCATGTGCTGGTCAGTGACCAAGCTGGACCTAGAGACCAGCTCTGCTGTCTCCCAGGCCTCAGAGGCACAGTCACCTCGGTCTCATGTCTTTCTACATTCGATTTCTTTTCTTTTCTCCAACCTTGTGCTTTGGGTGTACTTACTCAGTAAGCTGGTGCTTATTTTTCTGAAATTGTGGGTGTTTTATATCCCTAATTTTCTACCACCCTACTCCCCTTCTTTGCCTTCCTTCCTTTAAATCCACTTAAAAGCATTCTCTTCATTTCTTCCTTTCAAGTCTCCCTTGGGGCCTCTATGAACCACAGGCACTAGAGGGCAACATGATCGCATAGAGCTGACAAGGACAAGGACAGCCTGTCAGGCTGGAGAGCCAGGTAGACGTGCAAAATTAGGCCAATAGAGAATCATATTGGCGCTTCACTATGTGTGAAAGCACGTACACCTGTATCAGCCCTGTAAACCTCACAAAAGTGTGGAGAGACACGGTCAAGGATCACTGTCTGTATTTTAAACAAAAGAAGGAAGGTGGGTTTCAGAGAAGGTAAGTGTCTTGGCCAAGGTCATAGAAAGAGCAAAATGTATCTGTTCATTAAATGGTACACCATGGAATAGTCTACCATAAAACTTGAAAATGCATTTCTATTTTCCCAAGGTTGAAGAATAACTGTGGTAAAGTATTATATCTTTGTAACACAATCAAACAGAACCCTGTAATTTTTCCCATCATTAAAATACAAAGCTTCAGCTACACAGTCATTGCCAGTTAGAGGGAAGCTGTCTATCATTTCAAGGGAATGGATTGAGCTAAGTATTTTCTAGATGCCCTTTATGACTACCTTGTCCAGTAATTGGAAATTTGGTTACTTTTTATCTGGATTTGTCAGGTGTTTTCTAGTTACGCTTTTTTCTTTAATATGTCTTTTTTTGGGCAAAACAGATGCATGCTATTTTGTCCCACTTTCCTGTCTGGTATTTGAAGCAAAGAAATACAGATAACAATACAGTTTCCCCTTATAAAACATCTGCTCTTCAATTGCATGCCATTGTTTCTCTTCTCTCTGTGATTCATTGAACACCTTGAAAGAAAGCTTTTCTCAGACTACCAACATTGCTTATTTGCTTGGTATTGTCAGCAGCAAAATAGAAACAGAATCTACTTATAAAAAGTCTGCAAAGCCTTGTTTTGTCTGACTACATTCTCCAGACATTTTGAGTTTGCATCTTTGAATTTTTGAGAGTACAGGCCCTTCCTGGCAGTACAGCACCTGGTGCCTGGTAACGGTAGATGAGGATCCTGTTCCCAGGGATCAGGGGATTCCAGAGCTAAAGGTGATGGATGCAGAGAGGGTGTAGAAGAAGAGAGGAGGAAATAAACCAGGTAGGTAGTGGAGGTGAGCAAAAGTTTCCATAGCTAAGAGGGAAAAGGCATAATTAAAAATGAGAAAGAAGGCAAAAGCCGTGAGCTGCCTGAATGGCTCTAAATAAGGTGCCTTTGCCCTGATATGATGGGGCCGTGTGCAGGGGAGACTCCAGAGAGGAGAGGATTTATCATCGGTCAACATTTATTTATCCTTTCTGCTTCAAGGGATTCATGTTTGAAAGATTAATTTCACACATGAAACCTTGCAATAAAAGAAAATTTTAACTAGCCCTTAGGTAGAATCCTACACATTCCAATTTCTTTCCAGTAACTCTCACATCATTCCTAGGCAGGAAAGGAAGAAGTTAAGAAACCAAGGAATTATGTTCAAAACAGCTCTGTAAAAGCTCCTGTTTCCATCTTCATTTTTATCATTTTTAAAGACCTGTTTTTACATAGAGCTAGCATTTTACAATAATGTGAAGTCATGTATTATGAGCAAGATATTTTTAGAAAAATCTTAATTTGGAAACTCTTGTGTATATATGATGCCGGATTCTTGTTCACGAAGCTGAAGCAACAGCTTATCGAAAACCCATGGGAGGAGAGTGAGGTGCAGGCTTTTACTTAGAAATAGAGTGGAAATAGACAAGGGAACCGGTATTGGTGTGTTGTCTAGGGGGTTTTATAGGCAAAGGAGGATTTTATGAGAAAATGAAGAAAACTGCTTAGGGGTGTGGACATGTGCCACCTTCTCTCTTATCAAGGTGGGCTGGGATCTCTGCTTGCTAGGGCTGTTTACAGTGAAGTCAGGGCTTAGACTGAGATACCGTTCTTGATTTGTGAAACACTCAAGCATTCTAGGCGATGTTGTTCCAGGCCTTTTGAACTTTACCTGACCTCGCTGAACCCTGCTTTTTCCTGAGGCCCTCACCCTACTCTGACTACACACACAGTCCCTGTCTCATAAATACAAACTTAAAAGACCCACACAATTATACCTACATTCTTATTTGTGTCCTTAAAGACAGTATGTGTATATGTGTGTGTGTTTGTGTCTGTGTGTGTGTGTGTATGTCTGTGTGTGTGTGTGTTTGTGTGTGTGTGTCTGTGTGTGTTTTCCTTGTAGACACATTAGCTGAACTGTGAAAATGTGAAAGGAAAGTGTACTGAATGGGGAATAAAAGCCAATGTGTTCTGATAACAAATATGTGAATGACAGAAAGGTAAAGAACTGTAAATGTGAGAATATGAGCGTCTAGGTGCAAATGAAATATTAGACACTGTAGGGATCTTAAAATAGAAATGTATTATGTTCATTTTTCCACTGTTAGACCACTTTCTTTGAAAAATATGACTCTTTTCTAGCAATGCCAACAAAATAGAGATTCGTGGATTCAACCTGTTGTGTACAACACAACGTACCAACAAGTTTCAGGATAAATAGTACCCAGTAAATAAATGCTGTCATCACACCTACATTTTTATTCAAAGAAACCAACAAAATGATTCAAATTTTCCCTAAGAACTTACTATTTTTACAGTGATTTACTGCCTAGAAGCCTTTTGACAATAAAGCTGTAATTAACTTCAATTCTGGAATAAGAGAGGACCTCCAAGGATATCTCTTTCAACGTGCATGCTTACCCCAACATTACTAACGGTTGTTTTATTTTATAAATTGTTAGGTTATCTTTTTTAGCTACGATGCTGAACAGATGAGTTAAATATGTTCAGAAGAGGTGACACAATCATTCAAAGAGAGCTTTGACCTTATTTTTAATCCTAACACCAGGCTAACTCTCTCTCTAGAGGGCAAAAGGAAGAACGTCCCATTTCTGCCCTGTGCGCCAAGCGGGAGAGCATTATTTCATCTACCACCCATTTAGTGAGAGAATGCATGCCAGTTGTACATTGTAGGGTTCTAGGTCTCCATGGAGCCACAGCTCACTGAGATTTCTATCTTAATATTCTGCAGAAGCAAGAACACAATGAGAAATATGTAGATAAGAAATATCCATTACCTTTATTCTAAAGTTGTTAAAATCATCCTTGTTTCTCTATTTTCATACATCCATAAAGGGTAGGCTAAACTATGTAGAAGGACTGGCCACTGCATTGCCACCGGCGGCTAGCAGTCTTTCTCACAGATAAATCTCACCTTTAAAAAAAAAATCTAAACCAGGAATAGAATCCACTATGAACAGGGCTCTGTGGACTGTGATGCGCTGGGTATTGCCTTTGGAAATCTTTCTGGTTAAAGCCCCAGGCTTCCAGCATCCAGAGCTGACCAGGACGGGCTCCACCACTGCGACGCGGAGCTGGGCTCCCACTCAGCCAGATGCGGTGCCCTGACGGGCTGCTCTGCGGTGCGGGGCGGGGCTGGGAGTTACCGGGGAAACAGGGCAGCATTTGTCCGCCCTGCCTGGCCCCCGGGCAACTGCAGCGCAATGGGTGGGGAGGCCATCTTTGGAAAATCGCTGCAGCCTCAGGTCTTCCCCGCCCCCAACCCATTCACACTTTTATTTCTCCCCAACTTCTTTTATTACTGGAAACGAGGTTTCCGTTTTTATTGCAGGGACATTATCTGAAGGATCTCAAGTCTTTACCAGTGTTAAATCCTACGTGTGCCATGCTTTCTAATCACCGCCACGCCTCGTGTCCATCCCCCGCTCTGCACCGACACACACACTCTGCCAGTCACTGTATTCAGGATGTCAAGGTGGCCTGCGGAATACAAGGGCAAGTGATGCTATGGTAACGGGATTGAAACATGTCTGCAGGAGTAGATGCTTTATAGCCACGGGTTGCCCTCATTTGCATTTAAAGGCGCCTGAGAATTATCCTCAAAGCCAGCCAAGTCCTTGAAACTAAAATAAGAGAGAATTTTGTTTTAATGTCTCCTGCTAAGTCATTGAACAACTTATGCCACTGCAGGGTTGCAGAAACGCAGGAAAAATATCAGTTGCTAATAATTTTCATTGTACTGGTTGCAGAGCTGATGGATTTAAGAGCACCCCACCTACTCTCACTTTCTCATTGCAAACAGTGGGACGAAACAAAAAATTGCCGTCTTCTTTTTGCTTCTAGGATTTTGCTTCCTGGATTGCCCTTCACAGCATTCACAAAGGTTGAACGTCTGACAACCTGGTGTGTTTCCATCCTATTTCTTGGTGATCTAAGACCACTTCATTGCACATTCACAACAGAGGCATTCAAGAGTGGTCCATGGCAAAGCTCAGATGTGAGGTACAAAAAATCCCTTTGGTGAAGTGAAATTCAGGAATTTTCTTATGATTCGGGAGCTAGGAAACATATAGACTAACATAAATATCTTTCTAGGATCTGATCACAGCCTTCAAGACAAACCGGATGAAATTCCAAGAAAGAGCTGTAGAGACCAAGCAGCAGGAACTAAACTTTGGTGACTTGTAAGGATGGTGAATTGTTTCAAAAGAAACATATTGGGGATTTGCCTGTGATTCTGCTCCATCTTAAAGTGCTGCTGAATGTGCATGACCAGAGCAGAGACATAAATGCTTGTAACCTCTAGAAAAAGGCAGATTCATAAAGGGTTTCAAAAATTACTGAACCAATCAGGAAAGCAATTCCATTCACTATTGCATCAAAAAGAATAAAATGATTAGGAATGAACCAAACGAAGGAGGTGAAAGACATATACCCTGAAAACTACAAGACACTCCAAGAGAAATTAAAGAGGACACTAACAAATTCAAATTGATCCCTTGCTCTTGGCTAGGAAGAATAAATATTGTCAAAATGGCTATACAACCTAAAGCAATCTACAGATTCAAAGCAATCCCTATCAAAATGCCAAAAGCTTTTTCAATGAACTGCAACAAATAATTCTAAACTTTATATCTAACCACAATAGACCCCGAATGGCCAAAGCAATCCTGAGAAGGAGCAATCAAAGAGGGGGAATCACACTCCCTGATTTCAAGCTCTACTACAGAGCTACAGAAATCAAGACAATTTGGTATGGGCACCACAATAGACCCACAGACCAGCGGAAGCCAATAGAAAATCCAAACATGAACCCAAACGTATACAGTCAATTAATATTGGATAAAGGAGCCTTGGATATACAATGGGGAATAGACAGTCTGTTCAGCAGCTGGTGTTGGCAAAAGTGGACAGCTACATGGAAGAGAATGAAACTGGACTACTGCCTAACCCCATACACCAAAGTAAACTCAAAATGGATGAAAGACATGAATGTAAGTCATGAAACCTTAAAACCCTCAGAAATAAACATAGGCAAAAATCTCTTGGACATAAACATGAGCGACTTCTTCATGAACATATCTCCCCGGTCAAGGGAAACAAAGGAAAAATGAACAAGTGGGACTATATGAACTGAAAAGCTTCTGTATAGTAAAGGACACCATCGGTAGAACAAAAAGACATCCTCCTGTATGGGAGAATATATTCATAAATGACATATCCGATACAGGGTTGACATCTAAAACATATAAAGAACTCACACAATTTCTCTGCAGTGACGTAAGGATGGAATAAATGGAACTCAGGCACTCTAGTTTCTGGGTTATTGCTCTACATTTATGAACTACCCTACGCAGTGTGAAGTCCAAAGAACTCAGTGTTTTTACAGGGAAAATTTATTTCCCATTGAATGCAGCCAAATTCCAGAAAATTGCATGTAAAGTCAATTCCTCCGTTTTCATGTGTGCTGTTCCATGATACTTCTAACAGAAATTCTTTTCAATCAAATGGCACATCCCATGAAAATAGGGATGATCCCCCGCATGGAAAGCACATCCTATCATTCACCCAAGAGAAAGCAAACTTTAACATGTTATCCTTACCAGTTTTGTGTAACGAGTTGGATTTTTTTTTTCCTTTGGAATAAGTGACAGAACCTGTTCCAAACGTTACACACCAGGTTAAATTCAAATGCTAGGATTATAGAAGTCCATTTATGCAATACATTTGCTAATGAAATTTCATCTTGAAACATGTATTGAAATAAAGAACACAGACTGAGATGAATAGTTCCCCCAGAAGTTTGCAAGCCAGAACACATACATAGCAGAATCTCCAGAATAGGGCTAATGAATTGAGCGCATATTTTTGTGCCAAATTTGAGTGATAGATGTTCTAGGTTCAAAATAGTAATGTGCTGCCTGAAGGGGAAAAACAATTTAGCTCTCACTTGTTTCTGATCCAGAGCCTGAAACACTGATAGGAAAAGTTGACCAAGTCAAGTCCAATGTACAGCAGGTCTTTATATGAAAGGCTTGTGAGGTCATACCCTCTGTGGTTAATTTCCCTTTAGTGAATTTTCAGATTTCCATCTGAACCGGGAAGGAGATGAGAGCCGTGTTTCAGTCTTCAGTACAAGGCTCCTGGTCAGGCTCACATCAAAACCCTTTTATATATAAAGGGAAATAAAATGTATAGAATCTGAAAGCTAAGGAGACAGTCAAACTACAGAAGAAAAATAATCACAAACCAGAAAAGCACACAAGAAAGGTAAAAGGCGAGGAGACTGACAGGTGGGAACTATCTAAAAGGAAACATACCAGTGATCAAACTTATCTGCAAACCAGAAAATCCTTTGAGAAAGCCTTTTTAATAACACTATCAACACTTTAACTATCTTCAGTTTTTAGACAGCGTGCGATTCCAGAATGAACTCATCTGGGGTTAAATTCACCCTGTGGCACCTTCTAACTTCTCTGTATTAGGGGAGATACCTTACTAACCATGTTTATCTTCATCTGTTCCATAGCTTATTTTAAGAGATGCTGCTGCAAGCATTGGGGAAGCTAACTAATATGTGTGAACCACAGGGCTCAGGACCTGCCACCCCCAAGAGCTCTGTGACACTTACATCTCCAGGGCCCGCTCCTCCATGAGTAACCACCTGGCCTTTCCCCAGGGCTTGGATAGAAGCCTGAGAACAGCTGTCCTACCTACCACGTGGTTGCCCCATGAAGAATTTTAGATTTCCTCGGCAGAGCAGGGCTGCACACGGTGATGCCACGTAGATGGGACGTGACATTGAGATGGCAGGACCAATTCCCTTACATTCTGAGCCAGAGCTATTAGGATGGGAGACATCCGGCTCTGAGGAAGCTGTAAGGACCTGAAGGCTACATAGTCCCTGCTCTCTAAACTTGCTAATGGAGAGCCCTCCCAGAGAGCTGACAGGTCTGTGCTCCGTGGAATAAACTGCCTGTTGGATGATGCCACTAGTCACGGGCTCTCATGGTGAAGCTCAAATTTTAATGCTGCTCTTTGGGTTAGGAAAGCTTATTTTCTTTCCTTATTGCTTTAGGAATGTACAATATGGTTCATAGTATCTAGAGCTTTGTGATATACCTGTTGGATCTTTACCGTGACTCTTAGAAATACCAGGGTGTGTTCATCACCCTGCATTCTGGGAGTTGAACCCAGTACACGGCACACTGTGAATATTCAATAAATAAGAATAAACTGATTCCCACTTCACAGAGGAGGTATCTGAATCTTAGATAAGTTTTGAATACTTCAGAAGGGCAGATAAGTAGCAAATGTCAGTGTCAGAATTAAAATCCACCCGTCTGAGACCAACAAAGTACTCCTTCCTTTGAACCCCATCATCCTGTCTTTTAGTACGATTATTGCAAATACTCATCCATGAATGATCACGTGTCTAGAGAAGTCCCTGACAGCACTCCATTTATTTGCACCATCATTATTCGAATTACAGTTGTTGTGGACTTTGATTACTTTGCTATAATATCTATTGGTTTAGGGAAATCACCACCCAGGCCAACTGTATACGGGATGGTACCATCAATAATGTGGAGTGGGAAGCTGGGCTGCAGTGTGGTCACGTAATTCTCAGAACGTTCTAAGAGGGACTAATTTCCGAAATGTGAAGGGACTCTTCTGCAATCAATTAGAAATTGAACTAGGTATTCAATGTCAGGGGATGTGATGTCACATAGGCTTAGTTCTCGAGAAGGGGGTAGGTACCGTGAGGGACATACTGTGGTCACTAAAGTCATACACATTTATTTGCAAAATTCAGCCTCTTGGTTATTACTAAGTTTCTGAAATACTGAATTGACCTCAGACACATCAAAAAGACAACTCTGCAAAATTTTCAGGCAGATCTTTCATCGAGTGTCTTTCATGTCTCTTACTGTTCTCCTTTTCTCTCGTCCTCTTATGTGGCATCAAAGAACTTTAGCCTGCCTAAGCACTTTGGTGTAACTTTATTGAATGATCTCAATGCCCAGGTACAGGACTGGTTAGGAGGCCAGAGCGGGTAAGGTCCTGCGCTGGTCAGTGACCAAGCTGGACCTAGAGACCAGCTCTGCTGTCTTCCTGACCTCAGAGGCACGGTCACCTCGGTCTCATGTCTCTCTACGTTCGATTTCTTTTCTTTTCTCCCACCTTGTGCTTTGGGTCTTCTTACTCAGTAAGCTGCTGCTTATTTTCTGAGATTGTGGGTGTTTTATATCCTTAATTTTCTAGCACCCACCTCCCCTTCTTTGCCTTCCTTCCTTTAAATCCACTTAAAAGCATTCTCTTCTTTTTTTCCTTTCAAGTCTCCCTTGGGTCCTCTATGTACCTCAGCCACTAGAGGGCAACATGATCACATAGAGCTGAAAAGGACAAGATCAGCCTCTCAGGCTGGAGAGCCAGGTAGACGTGCAAAATTAGCCAATAGAGTATCATATTGGCGCATCACTACGTGTGAAAGCACGTTCACCTGTATCAGCCCTTTAAACCTCACAAAAGTATGGATAGACACGGTCAAGTATCACTGTCTGTATTTTAAACAAAAGAAGGAAGGTCGTATTCAGAGAAGGAACGTGTCTTGGCCAAGGTCATAGAAAGAGCAAAATGTATCTGTTCATTAAATGGTACACCCTGGAATAGTCTAGCATAAAACTTGGAAATGCATTTCTATTTTCCCAAGGTTGAAGAATAACTGTGGTAAAGTATTATATCTTTGTAACACAATCAAACAGAACCGTGAAATTTTTCCCATCATTAAAATACAAAGCATCAGCTACACAGTCATTGCCAGTTAGAGGGAAGCTGTCTATCATTTCAAGGGAATGGATTGAGCTAAGTATTTTCTAGATGCCCTTTATGACTACCTTGTCCAGTAATTGGAAATTTGGTTACTTTTTATCTGGATTTGTCAGGGGTTTTCTAGTTACGCTTTTTTCTTTAATATGACCTTTTTTGGGCAAAACAGATGCATGCTACTTTGTCCCACTTTCCTGTCTGGTATTTGAAGTAAAGAAAAACAGATAACAATACAGTTTCCCCTTATAACATATCTGCGCTTCAAGAGCATGCCATTGTTTCTCTTCTCTCTGTGATTCACTGAGCACCTTGAAAGAAAGCTGTTCTCAGACTACCAACATTGCTTATTGGCTTGGTATTGTCAGCAGCAAAATAGAAACAGAATCTATTTATAAAAAGTCTGCAAAGCCTGGTTTTGTCTGACTACATTCTCCAGACATTTTGAGCTTTGTATCTTTGAATTTTTGAGAGGACATGCCCTTCCTGCAGTATAGCACCTGGTGCCTGGTAAAGGTAGATGAGGATCCTGTTCCCAGGGATCAGGGGCTTCCAGATTTAAGGTGATGGATGGAGAGAGGGGGTAGAAGAAGAGAGGAGGAAATAAACCAGGTGGGTACTGGAGGTGAGGAAAGGTTTCCATAGCTAAGAGGGAAAAGGCATAATTAAAAGTGAGAAAGAAGACAAAAGCCTTGAGCTGCCTGAATGGCTCTAAATAAGGTGCCTTTGCCCTGATATGATGGGGGCGTGTGCAGGGGAGACTCCAGGGAGCAGAGGATTTATCATCCATCAACATTTATTTATCCTTTCTGCTTCAAGGCATTCATGTTTGAAAGATTAATTTCACACATGAAACCTTGCAACAAAAGAAAATTTTAACTTGCCCTTAGGCAGAATCCTACACATTCCAATTTCTTTCCAGTAACTCTCACATGATTCCTAGGCAGGAAAGGAAGGAGTTAAGAAACCATGGAATTATGTTCCAAACGGCTCTGTAAAAGGTCCAGTTTCCATCTTCATTTTTATCATTTTTTAAAGACCTGTTTTTACTTAGAGCTAGCATTTTACAATAATGTGAAGTCTAGTATTATGAGACAGATATTTTTAGAAAAATCTTAATTTGGAAACTCTTGTGTATAAATGATGCCAGATTCTTGTTCACGAAGCTGAAGAAAGAGCTTATCGAACACACATGGGAGAAGAGCGGGGTGCAGGCTTTTACTTAGAAATAGAATGGAAATAGACAAGGGAGCCGGTGTTGGTGCGTTGTGTAGGGGGTTTTATAGGCAAAGGAGGATTTTATGAGAAAATGAAGAAAACTGCTTAGGGGTGTGGATATGTGCCACCTTCCCTCCCATCAAGGTGGGCTGGGATCTCTGCTTGCTAGGGCAGTTTGCAGTGAAGTCAGGGCTTATACTGAGATACCCTTCTTTATTTGTGAAACACTCAAGCATTCCAGGCGATGTTGCTCCAGGCCTTTTGACCTTTACCTGACCTCGCTGAACCCTGCTTTTTACTGAGGCCTTCACCCGACTCTGACAACACCCAGTGTCCTCTCTCATAAATACAAACTGAAAAGACCCACACAAGTATGCCTACATTCTTATTTGTGGCCTTAAAGGACAGTATATGTGTGTGTGTGTGTGTGTGTGTGTGTGTGTGTGCGTGCGTGTGTGTGTGTGTTTGTGTGTCTGTATGTGTTGTCCTTGTAGACGCATTAGCTTAATTGTGAAAATGTGAAAGGAAAGCGTACTGAATGGGGAATAAAAGCCAATGCGCTCTGATAACAAATATGTGAATGACAGAAAGGTAAAGAACTGTAAATGTGAGAATATGAGCCCTCTTGGTGCAAATGAAATATTTGACACTGTAGGGATCTAAAATACAAATGTATATGTTCATTTTTCCACTGTTAGACCACTTTCTTTAAAAAATATGACTCTTTTCTATCAATGCCAACAAAATAGAGATTCGTGGATTCAACCTCTTTTGTACAACACAACGTACCAACAAGGTTCATGATAAACAGTACCCTGTAAATACATGCTGTCATCACACCTACATTTTTATTCAAAGAATCCAACCAAATGATTCAAATTTTCCCTAAGAACTTATTATTTTTACTCTGCTTTACTGCCTAGAAGCCTTTTGAAAATAAAGCTGTAATTAACTTCAATTCTGGAATAAGAGAGGACTTCCAAGGATATCTCATTCTACTTGCATCCTTACCCCAAACTTACTAACTGTTGTTTTATTTTATAATTTGTTAGATTATGTTTTTTAGCTATGATGCTGAACAGATGCGTTAAATACATTCAGAAGAGGTGACACAATCATTCAAAGGGAGCTTGGACCTTATTTTTAATCCTAACGCCAGGCTAACCCTATCTCTAGGGGGCAAAAGGAAGAAGGTCCCATTTCTGCCCTGTGCGCCAAGCGGCAGAGCATTATTTCATCTACCACCCATTTAGTGAGAGAAGGCATGCCAGTTGTACATTGTAGGGTTCTAGGTCTCCATGGAGCCACAGCTCACTGAGATTTGTATCTTAATTTTCTGCAGAAGCAAGAACACAATGAGCAATATGTAGATAAGAAATACCCATTACCTTTATTCTTAAAGTTGTTAAAATCATCCTTGTTTCTATATTTTCATGCATCCATACAGGGTAGGCTAAACTAGGTAGAAGGACTGGCCACTGCATTGCCACCGGCGGGTAGCAGTCTTTCTCACAGACAAATCTCACCTTTAAAAAAAAATCTAAACCAGGAATAGAATGTACTAGGAACAGGGCTCTGTGGACTGTGATGCGCGGCGTATTGCCTTTGGAACTCTTTCTGGTTAAAGCTCCAGGCTTCCAGCATCCAGAGCTGACCAGGACGGGCTCCACCAGTTCGACGCGGAGCTGGGCTCCATCTCAGCCAGCTGCGGTGCCCTGACGGGCTCCTCTGCGGTGCGGGGCGGGGCTGGGAGGTACCGGGGAAACAGGGCAGCATTTGTCCGCCCTGCCTGGCCCCCGGGCACCTGCAGCGCAATGGGTTGGGAGGTCATCTTTGGAAAATCGCTGCTCCCTCAGGGCTTCCCCGCCCCCAACCCATTAACACTTTTATTTCTCCCCAACTTCTTTTATTACTGGAAACGAGGTTTCCGTTTTCATTGCAGGGACATTATCTGAAGGATCTCAATTCTTTACCAGTGTTAAATCCTACGTGTGCCATGCTTTCTCATCACCGCCACCCCTCGTGTCCATCCCCCGCTCTGCACCGACACGCACAATCTGCCAGTCACATTATTCAGGATGTCAAGGTGGCCTGCGGAATACAAGGGCAGGTGTTGCTATGGTAACGGGATTGAAACATGTCTGCAGGAGTAGATGCTTTATAGCCCCGGTTTGCCCTCATTTGCATTTAAAGGTGCCTGAGAAATAGCCTCAAAGCCAGCCAAGTCCTTGAAACTAAAATAAGAGAGAATTTTGTTTTAATGTCTCCTGTTAAGTCATTGAGCAACTTATGCCACTGCACGGTTGCAGAAATGCAGGAAAAATATCAGGTGCTAATAATTTTCATTGTACTGGTTGCAGAGCGGATGGATTTTAGCGCACCCCACCTACCCTCACTTTCTCATCGTAAACACTGGGAAGAAAAAAATTGCCCACTTCTTTTTGCTTCTAGGATTTTGCTTCCTGGATTGCCCTTCACAGCATTCACAAAGGTTGAACTTCTGACAACCTGGTGTGTGTCCGTCCTATTTCTTGGTGATCTAAGACCACCTCATTGCACATTCACAACAGAGGCATTCAAAAGTGGTCCATGACAAAACTCAGATGTGAGGTACAAAAAATCCCTTTGGTGAAGTGAAATTCAGGAATTTTCTTATGATTCAAGAGCTAGGAAACATATCAAATATGCCTGAAGACTAACATAAGTATCTTTCTAGGATCTGATCACAGCCTTCAACACCAACCGGATGAAATTCCAAGAATGAGCTGTAGAGACAAAGCAGCAGGAACTAAACCTTGGTGACTTGTAAGGATGGTGAATTGTTTCAAAAGAAACATATTGGGGATTTGCCTGTGATTCGGCTCCAACTTAAAGTGCTGCTGAATGTGTATTACCAGAGCAGAGACATAAATGCTTGTAACCTCTAGAAAAAAGGCAGATTCATAAAGGGTTTCAAATATCACTGAACCAATCAGGAAAACAATTCCATTCACAATTGCATCAAAAAGAATAAAATGACTAGGAATAAACCAAACGAAGGAGGTGAAAGACCTATACCCTGAAAACTACAAGACACTCCTAAGAGAAATTAAAGAGGACACTAACAAATTCAAATTGATCCCTTGCTCTTGGCTAGGAAGAATAAATATTGTCAAAATGGCTATACTACCTAAAGCAATCTACAGATTCAATGAAATCCCTATTAAAATGCCAACAGCTTTCTTCAATGAACTGCAACAAATAATTCTAAACTTTATATCTAACCACAATAGACCCCGAATAGCCAAAGCAATCCTGAGAAGGAGCAATCAAACAGGGGGAATTATGCTCCCTGATTTCAAGCTCTACTACAAAGCCACAGAAATCAAGACAATTTGGTATGGGCACCACAATAGATCCACAGACCAGCGGAAGCCAATAGAAAATCCAAACAGGAACCCAAACATATACAGTCAATTAATACTGGATAAAGGAGCCTTGGATATACAATGGGAAAGTGACAGTCTGTTCAGCAGCTGGTGTTCGCAAAACTTTACAGGTAGATGGAAGAGAATGAAACTGGACTACTGCCTAACCCCACACACAAAAGTAAACACAAAATGGATGAAAGACATGAATGTAAGTCATGAAACCCTAAAACCCTCAGAAATAAACATAGGCAAAAATCTCTTGGACATAAACATGAGCGACTTCTTCATGAACATATCTCCCCGGTCAAGGGAAACAAAGGAAAAATGAACAAGTGGGACTATATGAACTGAAAAGCTTCTGTACAGTAAAGGACACCATCGGTAGAACAAAAAGACATCCTCCAGTATGGGAGAATATATTCATAAATGACATATCCGATACAGGGTTGACATCTAAAATCTAAAAAGAACTCACACAATTTCTCTGCAGTCATGTAAGGATGGAATAAATGGAACTCAGCACTCTAGTTTCTGGGTTATTGCTCTACATTTAGGAACTACCCTATGCACTGTGAAGTCCAAACAACTCAGTGTTTTTACAGGGAAAATTTATTTCCCATTGCATGCTGCCAAATTCCAGCAAATTGCATGTAAACTCAATTCCGCCGTTTTCATGTGTGCTGTTCTATGATACTTCTAACAGAAATTCTTTTCAATCAAATGGCACATCCCATGACAATAGGGATGAGACCCACGTGGAAAGCAAATCCTATCATTCACCCAAGAGAAGGCAAACTTCAACATGTTATCCTTAACAGTTTTGTGTAATGAGATGGAGGTTTTTTTTTCCTTTGGAATAAGTGACAGAACCTGTTCCAAACGTTACCCACCAGGTTAAATTCAAATGCTAGGATTATAGAAGTCCATTTAAGCAATACATTTGCTAATGAAATTTCATCTTGAAACATGTATTGAAATAGAGAACACAGACTGAGATGAATACTTCCCCCAGGAGTTTGCAAGCCAGAACACATACATAGCAGAATCTCCAGAATTGGGCTAATGAATTGAGCGCATATTTTTGTGCCAAATTTGAGTGATAGATGTTCTAGGTTCAAAATAGTAATGTGCTGCCTGAAGGGGAAAAACAATTTAGCTCTCACTTGTTTCTGATCCAGAGCCTGAAACACTGATAGGAAAAGTTGACCAAGTCAAGTCCAATGTTCAGCAGCTCTTTATGGGAAAGGCTTGTGAGGTCATATCCTCTGTGGTTAATTTCCCTTTAGTGAATTTTAAGATGTCCATCTGTACCAGGAAGGAGATGAGAGCCCTGTTTCAGTCTTCAGTACAGGGCTCCTGGTCAGGCTCATATCAAAACCCCTTTTATTTATAAAGGGAAGTAAAATGTATAGAATCTGGAAGCTAAGGAGAAAGTCAAACTACATAAGAAAAATAATCACAAACCAGAAAAGTACACAAGAAAGGAAAAAGGCGAGGAGACGGACAAGTGGGAACTATCTAAAAGGAAACATACCAGTTATCAAACTTATCTGCAAACTCAGAAAATCCTTTGAGAAAGCCTTTTTAATAACACTATCAACACTTTCCCTATCTTCAGTTTTTAGACAGCGTGCAATTCCAGAATGAACTCATCTGGGGTTAAATTCACCCTGTGGCACTTTCTAACTTTTCTGTATTAGGGGAGATACCTTACTACCCATGTTTATCTTCATCTGTTCCATGGTTTATTTTAAGAGATGCTGCTGCAAGCATTGGGGAAGCTAACTAATATGCGTGAACCACAGGGCTCAGGACCTGCCACCCCCATGAGCTCTGTGACCCTTACATCTCCAGGGCCCCCTTCTCCATGACTAACAACCTGGCCTTTCCCCAGGGATTGGATAGAAGACTGAGAACCGGTGTCCTGCATGCCACGTGGTTACCCCGTGAAGAATTTTAGATTTCCTCGGTAGAGCAGGGCTGCACACGGAGATGCCACATAGATGGGACGTGACATTAAGATGGCAGGACCAATTCCCTTACATTCTGAGCCAGAGCTATTAGGATGGGAGACATCCGGCTTTGAGGAAGCTATAAGGAACTGAAGGCTACATAGTCCCTGCTCTCACCACTTGCTAATGGAGAGCCCTCCCGGAGAGCTGACGGGTCTGTGCTCCCTTCAATAAACTGCCTGTTGGATGATGCCACTAGTCACGGGCTCTCATTGTGAAGCTCAAATTTTAATGCTGCTCTTTGGGTTAGGAAAGCTTATTTTCTTTCCTTATTGCTTTAGGAATGTACACTATGGTACATAGTATCGAGAGCTTTGAGATATACATGTTGGATCTTTACCGTGACTCTTAGAAATACCAGGGTGTGTTCATCACCCTCTAGTCTGGGATTTGAACCCAGTACCCGGCACACTGTGAATATTCAATAAATAAGAATAAACTAATTCCCACTTCACAGAGGAGGAATCTGAGGATTAGATAAGTTTAGAATACTTCAGAAGATTAGATAATTAGCAAATGTCAGTGTCAGAATTAAAACCCAGCCCTCCGAGACCAACATAGTACTCCTTCCATTGAACCCCATCATCCTGTCTTTTAGTACGATTATTGCAAATACTCGTCCATGAATGATCACGTGTCTAGAGAAGTCCCTGACAGCACTCCATTTATTTGCACCATCATTATTCGAATTACAGTTGTTGTGGACTTTGATTACTTTGCTATAATACCTATTGGTTTAGGGAAAACACCACCCAGGCCGACTGTATACAGGATGGTATCATCTATAATGTGGAGTGGGAAGCTGGGCTGCAGTGTGGTCACGTAATTCTCAGAAAGTTCTAAGAGGGACAAATTTCCAAAATGAGAAGGGACTCTTCAGTAATCAATTAGAAATTGAACTAGTTATTCAATGTCAGGGGATGTGATGTCACATAGGCTTAGTTCTCGGGAATGAGGTAGGTGCCGTGCAGGCATACTGTGGTCACTAAAGTCATACACGTTCATTTGCAAAATTCAGCTTCTTGATTATTACTAAGATCCTGAAATACTGAATTGACTTCAGAAACATCACAAAGACAACTCTAAAAAATTTTAAGGCAGATCTTTCATCTAGTATCTTTCATGTCTGTTGCTGCTATCCTTTTCTCTCATCCTCTTATGTGGCATCAAAGAACTTTAGCCTGCCTAAGCACTTTGGTGTACCTTTATTGAATGATCTCATTGCCCAGGTACAGGAATGGTTAGGAGGCCAGAGCGGGTATGGTCCTGTGCTGGTCTGTGACCAAGCTGGACCTAGAGACCAGCTCTGCTGTATCCCTGGCCTCAGAGGCACAGTCACCTCGGTCTCATGTCTCTCTACATTCGATTTCTTTTCTTTTCTACCACCTTGTGCTTTGGTTCTTCTTACTCCGTTACCTGGTGCTTATTTTTCTGAGATGGTAGGTGTCTTATATCCCTAATTTTCTACCACTCTCCTCCCCTTCTTTGCCTTCCTTCCTTTAAATCCACTTAAAAGCATTCTCTTCTTTTTTTCCTTTCAAGTTTCCCTTGGGGCCTCTATGAACCTAGGGCACTAGAGGGCAACATAATCGCATAGAGCTGTCAAGGACAAGGACAGCCTCTCAGGCTGGAGAGACAGGTAGATGTGCAAAATTAGGCCAACAGAGAATCATATTGGCGCTTCACTACGTGTGAAAGCAGGTTCACCTGTATCAGCCCTTTAAACCTCACAAAAGTATGGAGAGACACGGTCAAGTATCACTGTCTGTATTTTAAACAAAAGAAGGAAGGTGGGTTTCAGAGAAGGTAAGTGTCTTGGCCAAGGTCATAGAAATAGCAAAATGTGTCTATTCATTAAATGGTACAACCTGGAATAGTCTAGCATAAAACTTGAAAATGCATTTCTATTTTCCCAAGGTTGAAGAATAACTGTGGTAAAGTATTATATCTTTGTAACACAATCAAACAGAACTGTGAAATTTTTCCCATCATTAATATACAAAGCATCAGCTACACAGTCATTGCCAGTTAGAGGGAAGCTGTCTATCATTTCAAGGGAATGGATTGAGCTAAGTATTTTCTAGATGCCCTTTATGACTACCTTGTCCAGTAATTGGAAATTTGGTTACTTTTTATCTGGATTTGTCAGGTGTTTTCTAGTTACGCTTTTTTCTTTAATATGACTTTTTTTTGGGCAAAACAGATGCATGCTATTTTGTCCCACTTTCCTGTCTGGTATTTGAAGTAAAGAAAAACAGATAACAATACAGTCTCCCCTTATAAAATATCTGCTCTTCAAGAGCATGCCATTGTTTCTCTTCTCTCTGTGATTCATTGAACACCTTGAAAGAAAGCTGTTCTCAGACTACCAACATTGCTTATTTGCTTGGACTTGTCGGCAGGAAAATAGAAACAGAATCTATTTATAAAAAGTCTGCAAAGCCTTGTTTTGTCTGACTACATTCTCCAGACATTTTGAGCTTTGCATCTTTGAATTTTTGAGAGTACAGGCCCTTCCTGGCAGTATAGCACCTGGTGCCTGGTAACGGTAGATGAGGATCCGGTTCCCAGGGATCAGGGGATTCCAGAGTTAAGGTGATGGATGGAGAGAGGGGGTAGAAAAAGAGAGGAGGAAATAAACCAGGTGGGTAGTGGAGATGAGCAAAGGTTTCCATAGCTAAGAGGGAAAAGTCATAATTAAAAGTTAGATAGAAGACAAAAGCCGTGAGCTGCATGAATGGCTCTAAATAAGGTGCCTATGCCCTGATATGATAGGGGCGTGTGCAGGGGAGACTCCAGAGAGGAGAGGATTTATCATCGGTCAACATTTATTTATCCTTTCAGCATTAAGGGATTCATGTTTGAAAGGTTAATTTCACATATGAACCCTTGAAATAAAAGAAAATTTAGCTAGCCCTTAGGTAGAATCCTACATATTCCAATTGCTCTCCAGTAACTCTCACATCATTCCTAGTCAGGAAAGGAAGGAGTTAAGAAACCATGGAATTATGTTCAAAACAGCTCTGTAAAAGCTTCTGTTTCCAACTTCATTATTATCATTTTTTAAAGACCTGTTTTTACGTAGAGCTAGCATTTTACAATAATGTGAAGTCAAGTATTATGAGCCAGATATTTTTAGAAAAATCTTAATTTGGAAAATCTTGTGTATTAATGATGCTGGATTCTTGTTCACGAAGCTGAAGAAAGAGCTTATGGAACACAATGGGAGGAGAGCGAAGTGCAGGCTTTTACTAAGAAATACAGTGGAAATAAACAAGGGAGCTGGTGTTGGTGCGTTGTCTAGGGGGTTTTAAAGTCAAAGGAGGATTTTATGAGAAAATGAAGAAAACTGCTTAGCGGTGTGGACACGTGCCACCTTCCCTCCCATCAAGGTGGGCTGGGATATTTGCTTGCTAGGGCTGTTTACTGGGACGTCAGGGCTTATACTGAGATACCCTTCTTTATTTGTGAAACACTCAAGCATTCTAGGCGATGTTGCTCCAGGCCTTTTGACCTTTACCTTAGCTCACTGAACCCTGCTTTTTCCTGAGGCCCTCACCCTACTCTGACTACACCCAGGGTCCCTGTCTCATAATTACAAACTGAAAAGACCCACACAAGTATACCTACATTCTTATTTGTGTCCTTAAAGGACAGTGTGTGTATGTGTGTGTGTGTGTGTGTGTGTCTGTGTGTGTGTGTGTCTGTGTGGGTGTGTGTGTTTTCCTGTATACATCATTAGCTGAACTGTGAAAATGTGAAAGGAAAGCGTACTGAATGGGGAATAAAAGGCAATGCGTTCTGATAACAAATATGTGAATGACAGAAAGGTAAAGATCTGTAAATGTGAGAATATGAGCCCTCTAGGTGCAAATGAAATATTAGACACTGTAGGGATATAAAAATAGAAATGTATATGTTCATTTTTCCACTGTTGGACCACTTTCTTTGAAAAATATGACACTTTTCTATCAATGCCAACAAAATAATTACTGGATTCAACCTGTTGTGTACAACACAACGTACCGACAAGTTTCAGGATAAATAGTACCCGATAAATATACGCTGTCATCACACCTACATTTTTATTCAAAGAATCTAACAAAATGATTCAAATTTTCGCTAAGAACTTACTATTTTTACAGTGCTTTACTGCCTAGAAGCCTTTTGACAATAAAGCTGTAATTAACTTCAATTCTGGAATAAGAGAGGACATCCAAGGATATCTCTTTCTACTTGCATGCTTACCCGAACATAGCTAATGGTTGTTTTATTTTATAATTTGTTAGATTATGTTTTTTAGCTATGATGCTGAACAGATGAGTTAAATACATTCAGAAGAGGTGACACAATCATTCAAAGGGAGCTTTGACCTTATTTTTAATCCTAACGCCAGGCTAACCCTCTCTCTAGGGGGCAAAAGGAAGAAGGTCCCATTTCTGCCCTGTGCGCCAAACGGGAGAGCATTATTTCATCTGCCACCCATTTAGTGAGAGAATGCATGCCAGTTGTACATTGTAGGGTTCTAGGTCTCCATGGAGCCACAGCTCAATGAGATTTGTATCTTAATTTTCTGCAGAAGCAAGAACACAATGAGCAATATGTAGATAAGAAGTATCCATTGCCTTCAATGTTAACGTTGTTAAAATCATCCTTGTTTCTCTATTTTCATGCATCCGTACAGGGTAAGCTAAACTATGTAGAAGGACTGGCCACTGCATTGCCACCGGCACCTTGCAGTCTTTCTCACAGATAAATCTCACCTTTTAAAAAAAATCTAAACCAGGAGTAGAATCTACTAGAAACAGTGCTCTGTGGACTGTGATGCGCTGCGTATTGCCTTTGGAATTCTTTCTGGTTAAAGCGCCAGTCTCCAGCATCCAGAGCTGACCATGACGGGCTCCACCAGTGCGACGCGGAGCTGGGCTCCCTCTCAGCCAGCTGCGGTGCCCTGACGGGCTCCTCTGCGGTGCGGGGCGGGGCTGGGAATTACCGGGGAAACAGGACAGCATTTGTCGGCCCTGCCTGGCCCCCGGGCAACTGCAGCGCAATGGGTGGGGAGGCCATCTTTGGAAAATCGCTGCTCCCTCAGGTCTTCCCCGCCCACAACCCATTAACACTTTTATTTCTCCCCAGCTTCTTTTATTACTGGAAACGAGGTTTCCATTTTTTTTGCAGGGACATTATCCGAAGGATCTCAAGTCTTTACCAGTGTTAATTCCTACGTGCGTCCTGTTTTCTAATCACCGCCACCCCTCGTGTCCATTCCGCGCCCTGCAGCGACACACACACTCTGCCAATCACATTATTCAGGATGTCATGATGGCCTATGGAATACAAGGGCAAGTGTTGCTAAGGTAACGGGATTGAAACACGACTGCAGGTGTAGTTGCTTTATAAACATGGGTTTCCCTCATTTGCATTTAAAGGCACCGGAGAAATAGCCTTAAAGCCAGCCAAGTCCTTGAAACTAAAATAAGAGAGAATTTTGTTTTAATATCTCCTGTTAAGTCATTGAACAACTTATGCCACTGCAGGGTTGCAGAAACGGAGGAAAAATATCACGTGCTAATAATTTTCATTGTACTGTTTGCAGAGCTGATGGATTTAAGGGCACCCCACCTACCCTCACTTTCTCATCGTAAACACTGGGATGAAACAGAAATTTGACCTCTTCTTATTGCTTCAAGGATTTGCTTCCTGGATTGCCCTTCACAGCATTGACAAAGGTTGAATTTCTGACAACCTGGTGTGTGTCCGTCCTATTTCTTGGTGATCTAAGACCACATCATTGCACATTCAAAACAGAAGCATTCAAGAGTGGTCCATTGCAAAGCTCAGATGTGAGGTACAAAAAATCCCTTTGGTGAAGTGAAATTCAGGAATTTTCTTATGATTCAAGAGCTAGGAAACATATAGACTAACATAAATATCTTTCTGGGATCTGATCACAGCCTTCAAGACCAACTGGATGAAATTCCAAGAATGAGCTGTACAGACCAAGCAGCAGGAACTAAACTTTGGTGACTTGTAAGGATGGTGAATTGTTTCAAAAGAAACATATTGGGGATTTGCCTGTGATTCTGCTCCATCTTAAAGTGCTGCTGAATGTGTATGACCAGAGCAGAGAAATAAATGCTTGTAACCTCAAGAAAAAGGCAGATTCATAAAGGGTTTCAAAAATCACTGAACCAATCAGGAAAACAATTCCATTCACAATTGCATCAAAAAGCATAAAATGACTAGGAATAAACCAAACGAAGGAGGTGAAAGTCCTATACCCTGAAAACTACAAGACACTCCTAGGAGATATTAAAGAGGACACTAACAAATTGAAATTGATTCCTTGCTCTTAGCTAGGAAGAATAAATATTGTCAAAATGGCTATACTACCTAAAGCAATCTACGGATTCAATGCAATCCCTATCAAAATGCCAACAGCTTTCTTCAATGAACTGCAACAAATAATTCTAAACTTTATATCTAACCACAATAGACCCCGAAGAGCCAAAGCAATCCTAGAAGGAGCAATCCAACAGGGGGAATTACGCTCCCTGATTTCAAGCTCTACTACAAAGCCACAGAAATCAAGACAATTTGGTATGGGCACCACAACAGACCCACAGACCAGCGGAAGCGAACAGAAAATTCAAACAGGAACCCAAACATATACAGTCAATTAATATTGGATAAAGGAGCCTTGGATATACAATGGGGAAATGGCAGTCTGTTCAGCAGCTGGTCTTGGCAAAACTGGACAGCTACATGTACGAGAATGAACCTGGACTACTGTCTAGCCCTATACACAAAGGTAAAATCAAGGTGGATCAAAGACATGAATGTAAGTCATGAAACCATAAAACTCTTAGAAAAAAACATAGGCAAAAATCTCTTGGACATAAACATGAACAACTTCTTCATGAACATATCTCCGTGGGCAAGGGAAGCTAAAGTAAAATGAACAAGTGTGACTATATTAAGCTGAAAATCTGCTGTACAGCAAAGGACAGCATCAGTAGAAAAAAAAGACATTCTACAGTATGGGAGAATATATTCATAAAAAACGTATTTGATAAAGGGTTGACATCTAAAACCTATAAAGAACTCATGCACCTTAACAAACATAAAGGAAATAATTCTATTAAAAATGGGCAGAGGACATGAATAGACACTTCTGTAATGAAGAAATTCAGATGGCCCACAGGCACTTGAAACGATGCTCCACATTGCTTCTGATCAGAGAAATGCCGATTAAAACCACAATGAGATATCACCTCACACCAGTGAGGATGGCCAACATCCAAAACACCAACAGCAACAAATGTTGGTGATGATGTGGAGAAAAGGGAACCCTCCTACACTGCTGGTGGGACTGCAAATTAGTTCAACCATTGTTGAATGCAGTACGGAGGTTCCTCAGAAAACTCAAAATAGAAATACTGTTTGACACAAGAATTCCACTCCTAGGAATTTACCCTAAGAATGCAGCAGCCACGTTTGAAAAGGACAGATGCACCCCTATGTTTATTGCAGCACTATTTACAATAGCCAAGAAATGGAAGCAACCTAAGTGTCAATCAGTAGATGAATGGATAAAGAAAATGTGGTACATATACACAATGGAATATTATTCAGCCATAAGAAGAAAACAAATCCTACCATTTGCAAGAACTTATATGGAGCTAGAGGGTATTATGCTCAGTAAAATAAGCCAAGCCGAAAAAGACAACTATCAAATGATTTCACTCAAATGTGGAGTATAAGAACAAGGAAAAAATACTGAAGGAACAAAACAGCAGCAGACTCACAGAACCAAAGAACGGCTAATAATTGCCAAAGGAAAAGGGACTGGGGAAAATGGGCAGGAAGAGAGAGATAAGTGGAAAAAAGGGGCATTACGATTAGCAGATGTAATGTTGGGTGGGCACGGGGACGGCTGTTCAACTCAGAGAAGACAAGTAGTGATTCTATAGCATCTCACTACGCTGATGGACAGTGACTGTAATGGGGTTAGTCGGGGGGACCTGATGAAGGGGTATTTTATAACCATAATATTGCACATGTAATTGTAGATTAATGATAATAAAATAAATTATATTAACAAAAAGTGATGATCCATCACTCCTCTGCCTCTAGGGGCACAATATTCTTCAGATAAGAAGAAAATTAAAACTTCAGTCCACTGTGAATAATTCTAAATAATTAATATTCTGCTAAAAATAAAGCTAGTCTGACTTTTAGTGGTAGTTGGGTAGTATTCTTCATGGAAAATGTAAAATGCTTGACTTCTGTGATATGTTCTGATTTTCAAGTAACTAAAAGCCTGCATAGATTCTGATGCAAACAATTGATCATTGATTTAACAAAACTTTCAAAAAATAGAGGCAGTGGCCCATAGGCTATAGTTTTCCAACCTATGATATATTAGGTGTAAGAACATGAATACATATTGAACCATAATTATAATTGAAAAAAGTAATTAGCTGAATGACATGTACAGAGTGATGTCATTGATTTATTTAGAGGTGAATTTCCTCTAATATGTAATTAATGATTTCAAAGTTTAGATTACTTGTCATCTCATTCACAATGCAGTGCATCTATCATGTCTATTTAGTTCCAAAATATTTTTATCACACCCAAGGGAAGCTCAGTGCATGTTAAATAGTCACTACCTAATATCCCCTCTCCACCCTTTTAAAAATCAGTAATCTTTTGTCTCTGGATTTTCCTATTCTGGAAATCCATATAAATGGAATTACACATTATGTGATGTTTTGCTTCTTTCACTTAGCATAATATTTCAAGTTTTACCTACATCATAGCCTGTATTACCAATTTATGCTCCTTTTTGTTGTTAAATAATATTCCACCACATGGACACACCAGATTGTCTTTACCCATTTGTCAAATTCTGACAAATATTTGGTTGGAAAATTGGATAGGCATTCATGAGTCGATGGTAATTTCCACCATTTGGTTATTGTAAATAGTGATGCTATGAACATTTTTTCACATATATTTGTTAGAATACCTGATTTCAGTTCTTTGGGATATATTCTCAAGAGTGGAATTGATGGATCATCACATGGTGATTTTGTGTTTCAATTTCGAGGAACTGTCTAAGTGTTTTCCATAGTCGCCATGCCATTTTACCTTCCCACCAGCAATATATGAGAGATGTAGTTATTAAATTTAAAAAGATGCCAAACAAGCAAACAAAATCCAAAAAATTACAGGAATACAGTATGCAAAACATGTGACTTTACTTGTATTAGGTATCAGCATTAATTATTTGCGAGTATTACATACCAGCATTAATTCCTTAAGCCGTATTTATCTCAGGCTCTGCTGCAGCCTTCATGCACATGTGTTTCTCAGTCTATATCCCATTCATGTAGGTATGGCATGTATGAGTGATGCTTTGCCATAGAAGAAAGTAAATTTTTACATATACATTAAAGATTCCAGAAATCTCACTAAAGCCAGAGAATAGTCAAGGTAGAGCTGTCTGTGAGAAACACCTTCCTCACACCATATATGTTCTTTCTAATAAAGGACAGAGATTTGACTCTGTACGTGCTCCATGGAAAACAAATCACCTAATAACTTAGCAATTGAATACTCTATCGAGGGATCTTTAATGTTTCATTTAACTTTCATGGATAACCAAAATTGTTGGGCTCTGCCTTAGATACTAATGAATAAAAACGTTGTGTGCATTTCTTTGTTGGCAATGTGAAGCCCCATAGAGAGCATGTGAATGTTGTAACTCACTTTTTATTGATTTTCCAACTGATTTCTCAGGGACAGTCTTTTGCCTCCATTAAACTCCTTGGGCATCAGTTCCCTCTGGACCCAGTGTATTAACAATATGCCACAATCATCATTTAAATGAAAAACTGGGTGCCTTGTCTAGGTGCTCAGCATTAGGGAATGGTTTCGGATTCTAGAGACCCATCTCAGCTGGTATCTGTGCCTCTGACCCAAAAACTTGAATTTCTTATTTGTTTTAAAGAATGTTGTAACTTGGCACCCTAGTTTAGCAAGTTTCAACATTACCATTTTTTGGTGAAGGGACTAGAAGTAGACTTATGAATGAAGATTCTGCCTAATTTGCACTCTGTCCACAATTTCATCTGGATAACATCACCTCATCCTTTTATTTGGGGCTTCAAAGGCTGATACTCACAAATATTTTTCCCTCTTCTCTCCTAATGTCCCCAAATAGACTGGATCTTTCTGCAGTATGCATACACAACTTCTCATTCATAGTGTAGAAATCTACCAACACATGTATTGCACTTGCTGTAAATGATTGACATGTATGTAACTACTCTCACTGCTCTGAACTGTAAAAAGTCCTTATATCTAATGATATAATTCCTTGAATATATTGACATATTGTTATAAGGCATGCAGTATTGTGAAATATACTTTGAGCACCATGTGGAAGCCAGTCTTGCAACAGGTCCTGTTCCCTTTAAAAAGATGATTTAAAAGCAGTTTCTGCATCTTCGGATACCAACACATGGAGATACTCCAAAAACCCTTGTCTGTGAGACCAATTTGTAAGTGTCTCCCCCTATATGATTTCGGTAGGAAGGGATTTCCCTTAATCTTGGTTGTATTGCCAACTAATCCACATGGAAATCATTACCAAAAATACAGTGATCAGCCTGTTTATATGGTTGGATGTGGTCAGAAATATTTTCACATCACTGGGATGTTTGACTCTGTTCTTTAGGTCTTTGGAGAAGGAAATGTATCCCAGAGATGGATGGGAAAACCATTACGGAGTACCCTGCATTATAGATGTCACATCTAGAGGGAGATGATTTCCTCCTGGAAAATAATCCAATAGAATAACAGATGAACTTGGGGCTCCAAAGATATCTCCCAAGGGTTAAAATTGGCACAACTTGGTATTATGTTTTTCTCTCTTACCTCCGGAGAACTAAATCTGTCAGAAAGTAGGGAGAGAAAAAGGATATCTCATTAATGAGGCTCATGGGAATCCATCCCCTAAAGCCACAGAGACTATAAGTGCTACTGCTGCACCCCTTAAGACTACTGTATGAAATCAGTGATGAGGAAACCAAAATAATGTCTTCCATAGGCTCATGAGTGGTTCCATCTAACTGCATGTGCAGGGGCAGAGCCCCCAACTTCATCCATCACCAAGGAGGAAACTGGATCGCTGGCCTCACACTGCTACCTGATAACATTGAGGTGAGCCATGGCATCCTCATGGATGATGGGGGATGTGGGATAGCGCAGGGGACTCCTTTATTGGCGGTGACTCTGAGGACATCAAGAAGAATAACAGGTAAAGGAAAATTTAATGATACAGCATCCTGCCAAGTTACCGTATCTGATTATAGATAAATATTCTGTATACACTAAAACACTCTTCTCCAATTTACCTTCCTTGGTGCTCGCTTTCAATCATAAGGCCTCCCTTTCAGTATACCATTCTGCGGTAAATGTTTGGATTAAGTTCAAGGATGGTTAATAATCTTTGGCATCAAGGAGAAGGTGGAGCATTTGGGATTCCCTGAAAGTTTCAAATAATGTACACCAGATTTATGGATAATATACAGGAAGTAACTAATGAAATGTGTGTAAAATAAAATTATAACATTTCTGGGATTTTTTAAGCTTTTTAAAATTAAGGCTTTTATTTTAGAGGAAATTTATGGTAATTTAGCAATTTCACTTTACTCCCTGCCCTCACAGAGGCATATCCATCCCCATTACCAACCTCCTCCACCAGAGCAGTTCAATTGTTACAAATGATTAAACTACATTGACACATTATCTTACTGACACCTCCTCCTCAAAGAGGAATCCACTTAAAATATGGTTAAATTCAGAGCAAAAAACTCATTGCCAGCCACACAAGTAGACAAAGAGCCAGGAAAGTCCCCTCTATTTCTTTTGTTTTGGGAATATGGTTAATTTAGATAACAGACCATTCCCTCCTTTCCCTCTTCTCATGCTTTGATTCCTGCACTTATGTTTTAAATTCACTGATAGAGAGTGAACACACAGATGCTAGTCCCTCACCCCGACCCCAGTAAAGGCAGAAACCCAAGTCCACATGTGCTCTCTCTCCCTTTCTATCAGTGACCTTGCCATGTGGACCTAGGTGTGTCATATGTTTTCCAGGACTTGTGAGTAATACATTTTTTTCTTTCAAAGTTTCCTGGAGGGTATTGCTGAGGATGTCTTGCAATCATAGGAACACAAGGGCCTGCCACAACACTGGTTATCAACAAGCTGACACAAGCACAAAACACGCACACATCTATAATTATAGCATCATGAAATTTTTGCCCTGATCTAAAATTCTTTTTTGTTCCCCTTCATATCATTCCACTCACAGCACAATCCCTGGCAACAACTACTCATTTTTTTCTCTTTCCATAGTTCTGCCCTTTCTTCTTGCGGAATGACATGTAGTTGGAAACACAGCATGTAACATTTTCAGATTGACTTCTTTTTCTTAATAATATGCATTTAAGATTCTCCTATGGATTTTTGTGGCTTTAAAGCTCATTTTTTAAAGCACAGAGTAATATTCCATTGTCTGGATGCACCACAGTTGATTTTTCCATTCAGTTACTGTCGGATAATTTGATTCCGTCTCAGGTAATTTCTTGATCACTTCTTATGGCTAAATTTGAATTGCTATTGTTCCTGTTTCTGCTGTTTCATCAGCTTCATGGCACAAGGAAACCAAACACATCTTTCAGAATTTATCCTCCTGGGGCTTTCAAAAGATGTAGAATTACTTCCTGTCATCGTTGGGCCCTTCCCATCAAGTACCTGGTCGCCTTCATTGGGAACGTTCTCGTCATCCTGGCCATTATCACTGACTTCCACCTCTATGTCCCCATGGACTTCTTCCTCTAAAACTATGCTTTTCAGATACTTGTTTCACCATCACCATCCCCAAGATGCTGCTGAATATCCAGACTCAGAACACAGTCATAACATATGAAAGCTGCCTCATCAAGATTTTTTTTTATGCTCTTTGAATATCAGACAACATCCTCTTAACAGTGATGGCTTATGACCTGTGTGTGGCTCTCTGTAACCCTTTGCACCACATGGCCATCAGGAACCCCAAGTTCTGTGGCCTCATGCTTCTGGCTTTGGTTATTGAATTGTGGAGAAAATGAGGGTTCCTATGGCTAGGATTCTCGCTGGCCCCTGGTTGGCTTGCTCAATACACATGTGTTGGTAATACATAGTTATTGACTCTATATAAAGAACTCTGCCCAATGCCCTGGGCTGCTGAAGGGCTGCCGGGCAGCAAAGTTTCAGGAGACCAGAAACTGGAGTGGTGGCAGCATCGGGTGAAATGCAGCAGGGAGATGAGACTTTCAGTCCTGGTTTATATAGGCCCCTTTCCTGTTGGCCTCAGGGAGGGCTGGGGAAGTCAGGAAAGTGTCATTTCCCCTCCACTTGCCATTCAATAAAGTTGGACTGCTGCTGGGCTAAGTGGGCAAAGGAGGATAGGTATCCAAGGTAATGCCTCCACAGAATTGAGACACTAATGAGGAAGATGGAGCTATTTGAAGCTGACTGAAACAAGCTGTAACTCCATTGGGTGAGGGACCACTGGGAAGGCCTTATCTGCCTGCACTCTCTCCTCCAGAGATCTCCCTTCATTCCTCACCCTCTGGCACCCATCCAACTGCTGGCAAACCTTTCCAACTATCACATCTGTGTCTGGTCTCTGTGGGGTTGCATAGCAATGCCTAACACCCAGCAGCAAAAGAAGTTTTGGGCCTTCAGAGTGCTCCAGTTCTCCTTGGAGTCCAAACCCATTAATCACTAATCCCAAAAGCAATGTGGACTCATATTCCTAGAACAGATCTCTAGGGCCATGTGTGCCCAATCCCTGAGCATTCGTCCCTGCCCTGCTCTGTTCTCCTCCCTCCTGACTTTTCTCTTGGATTGGGGAACATCTTGCGTCCTGATCCGTTATGGCTCTGCCACTATGCCCTTCTCAATGTGTCCTCTGTACTTCAC
>JAVSCE010007025.1:0-120811 GCA_032199065.1 Smutsia gigantea
AGGATTCTCTAGCAGGGAAGCAGAAGGAAACTGTCAACTCTCCAGTTGCTCTTTCTTGATGCGGTATGTCTAGTTCTCCTGCACTTCTGCATAGAGGCCACTTCCCAAGTTCTCGATCATATTCCTCTTGTCTCCTCCAGGCTTCTGTTAGAGACCTAGACTCCTGAGAGTTCCTTATGGCCAATGTGCATGTCTTTCTCATCTTTGTCTCCCCAAGACCTACCCCTCTGGGCTCTCACTAGTACTCCCAGGGCACTCTCAAGAGCAGCTGTGAGCCTAGTTTTAAGCGTAGAGGTCCACAGGTCCACTGACACGGGTATTGACTGGAGGACAGAGCCGGCCCATGAGTACAGAGGACAGGCTGCAGGCAGGCAAAGAGCAAATGGGTCAAACCAGGCTGACCCAGGGTAGCAGCCACAAAAGGGAAGAGGCCCCCACTGAGGGCATGTCTGAAAAGCGTAAGGGCTGGGTGCACGTGATCAAGGCCAGCAACCCTGCAGAACTGGGGCCGCTCCAGCTGGCTTTATTCTTTCTTTCTACATTCTCATGTTTTGGTCAAGAGGAGTGTAAACAGAAAGGCATGACTTGGAAGTCTCAGAGCACTAAGGCAAATAAACCCAGGAAAAAAAAGAGAGCCAGAAATCTTTGATTAGATGAACTGATGGTAGTCACGCCACAGTATGTGGGAGTAAACCAGGCCAGGCAACCAGCTGATGAACACAGGTACCCACTTCGGTGTGCTCTTGTCTGATCCAGCACTGTGGCTCAGGAGAGTATACAGAAGAAAGGGAAACACCACATCCAGGAGCTAACAAGATGCAAGCTGAAGAAAATCAGCTCAACAGACTTAAAGGACTTAGACTCACTTTTAAACTTGGACTGTCATGTTTCGGACCCTGTAACTAACTTTGCTTCTGGTATTGCAGTGCAAAAAGCATCTTAGAAAAAAATAGGAGGCCAAATCATTCATGCTAATACCCATCTTTGAAAAAAAAAGCAGGCCAAATGGAGGTCCCAAAGTAGCAACAAAGGACCCCACCTCCCTCTCCAGGGTGAGAAAAAGTCAGAGGCTCAAATTAAAGTGTTACCTTGTGGGCCAAAAAACTGCTGTGTCCTTTTCTAGCAATGAAACATGAGCTCCTGTTTTCATTTTGAGGCATTAAATATTGCCAGGGAGAGGGCATTCTAGGGGTATCTCAGTCAAATGCTAGAATTTCTTTTAACCCTTTAGAATTCTAGCCAAATTTCAAGGATGCTAAGTGGAGATCCTAAAAGCAGTACAATAAACTTTTTCTGGAACCATAACAAAATAATCACAATATTGTTTTTTTCTTTTACAAAGTCCATTGGATCTCAGGCAACACTGCACTCTCTCTGTCCCCCTAAAATGATCCCTGTGAGAAACTTCCATGAACGTCACTAGTGTGTAGTAGTTCTTCCCTTTCAATGTGTGGTTAAATTCAGGCTGGACCTGTGACTGGGAAAGGATGACCTTTCTGGCCTGGTTACTCTCCAGAGAATTATTCCAGGTTTTCAGACACAGAGAAAGTCATCACTTCAAAGGTTTCGAAGACAAGTCTCCACAGACCATTCGGAAGCCCTAAACCTGGCACTAAATGACGACTCTCAGAGAAGCCAAACTCCGAGAAATAGAGAATAGAATGGTGGCTGCCAAGAAATGGGGAGATGTTGGTCAAAGGGTATAAATTCCTAGTTAAAACAATAATAAGATCTAGGGATCTAGTGAACAGAATGGTGATTGTAATTAATAATACCACATTATATACTTGAAATGTTGCTAAGAGAGTAGATCATAAATGTTATCACTACACACACACACACACACACACACACAAATCATAAATATGTGAGGGGCATGAGCTGTTAACTAACCTTATTGTGGAAATCATTTTGCAATATATACATGTATCTAATCATCATGTCATACACATTAAACGTACATGCGTTATATGTCAATAAAACATCCATCAAGCTAGAAAAAAACAACAACAAAACTAAAGACCAGAATTGACACAAAGCCCGTGGCTGATGATAATTCCTGGGGTTTCTTTCAAGAGGAGCTCAGGGTAGAGAAATCAGTCACATTATAGTGAAAGTACACAAAACAAATGATTCAAGGGGAACCCATGGTTTCTAGTAAAATATGTTATTAATCACAGGGGTGTTTTACCTGGAAAGTGGCTGAATGACGGTGACACAAGGTGCACATGTGTGTGTCCTAGAAACGTGGTGGCGGCAGGGGCTTGAATAAAATGGTCAATATTTTAAGCACCGCTGAAAGAAAAAGAGTGAAGTCCCTACGAATGAACCAGTCTGCCAAGAAATTATTAACAATCAATTCTTCATCCTGGAAAAATTAATGAAATTTTTATATAACTGTTTCTGTTTCTCCCCTGATACCAACTGTCGCTAAGCCCTACGAATCTTCAGTTTCCAAAAAGGCAAATGAAGGGCCACTCAAGCACCAATTACTTATCCTAGGTGCTTGAGGTGAAGTGTTAAGAGTTAAGGACATTCAGGAAGCTGTCTCATACACACTTATAGTACAGAAATCAGGAAATTTCATATACACAAGTAACATACAATAAAATGAAGGAAAAGACCTATTTTGTAACGGCTTTTTAAAAAGCATGAAAATATCTGAAATAAGCTAAGCTTAAGAATTTTGCAAAATGAATAAAACGTTAAAATGCTGAAACTAAACTGAATGGAAAACTTAGCTGACTGAAGAGGCTTACCATGCTCTTCGGTGACCAGACAGAACATTATTAAGAAGTCAATATTCCCTAACATACCTATAAGTTTAATGCACACTCAGTGAAATACTAAGATGGTTTTTTTAACCAGTCCAACTGATTCTAGAGTTGACATGGGAAAAAAAAACATACTGGAATATCCTGGAAATGTCTAAGAGAAATAAAATGAGAAGAGCATGACCCTTACTAGATACTAACATACTCAAAAACTACATTAATATAAATCATGCAGTACTCATGCAATGAATAGACAGATCATGGACTAGACAAGAAAGTTTAAAAGATAAACACAAATACATATAGCAAATTACTGTATAATCAAGCTGGGATCCCCAACAAGTGGAGAAAGACAGATAGATTATTTAATATATGGCTTAGGGACAATATGGTAACCATTTGGGAAATTAATAAAGCTGGAATCATACTTTACACCTAAGACCAGAATAAATTCCAAATGAATCAAAGACTTAATATGAAACTTTGGACCATAAACTTACAAAAAGAAACCAGGAAGGGTTATCTAATAATCCAACTGAGAAAGGCCTTTCTAACATGACATATAACCAGAAGCCATAGAAGAAAATATTGACAAATTTAACAGCATCAAATAAAAAGTCCATGTATTATAAATCACCACTTCTGCGAATTTATCTTACATAGTTGTACAAAATGATATATGTACATAGTTATTCAATGCATCATTGTTATATCAAGTGATTGGAAACAACCTAAATATCTAGCTATTAATATGAGAATGGTTAAATAAATTATTAGATTAAGCTAGTGGAATAGGATATAACTATCAACAATGAGGGAGCTCTTTCTGCACTAAAATTGAGTAATCTCCAGGATATATCGTTAAATTAAAAGGCAAGTTAAAAGACAAGGCAGGCCAATTTGAAGACGATTTTGCCATAATTGAAAAAGAAACAAACAAAAAAAGAATATATAGATACGTTTTTGACAATATATGTAGAAAAACACTGGAAGTTATACAAGTTGCCTTTGAGGAGGAAAACTGGGTGTCTGGGATAATGGTGGGAGTTAAAAATCTTTGCTATATGCCCTTTGAACTTTTCGAAATTGAACCAAATTGATATATTACCTATTTTAGAAAATCAACAAATACAATTTTAAAAGAGTTTAAAAAATAGAAAGAGTGATGAGACAAAAATTAACAGATGCACCTAAAATGCATAAACATCAATTCAGGAACAGAAATCAATGTGTACTCTCAGATTAAAGAGCAACAAATGAGTTTAGTAGTGTGATATGATGGGAAGAGCTTGGCCTATGGAATGTCAAAACAAAATTTCTGAAAAAGTTAAAAATGTGATTCTTTTACAAAATATAATGAATATTTGTCAAAGATTTTATTAAAATTATTAATCTACAAGGACATCAGTAAGATGGGAATGCTGATTCTAAGAGCAGTTGAGGAAGTGGGTTTATGTCACCTCTATGAAAAGGCATACCAAAATAAGTATTTTAAGGTTACAGACAAATCTAATTAATGTTCCACACAATAGGCAATAAAAGCATAGGTTATCTTCTTCAATGGACAGAATTTGCATGTCTGCTTAACCCATATCTACACATTAACATGCACCTTCACAGAGCATGAGCCTTTACGTAATTGTAAAGAACAAAACCAAATGTCAGTTTTTTCTCCTAGAGACAGAACAGGCTTCAAAATTTGCTGGGCCCCATGCAAATGAAAATTCAGGGCACCATGTTCAAAAATTATTAAGAATTTTGACTATATCAAACTAAAAAGCTTCTGTACAGCAAAGGATACCATCAGCAGAACAAAAAGACATCCTACTGTATGGGAGAATATATTCATAAACGACATATTCGACAAGGGGTTGACATCCAAATTATATAAAGAGCTCACGTACCTCAACAAACAAAAAGCAAATAAGCCAATTAAAAAATGGGCCGAGTTGCTGAAGAGACACTTCTCCAAAGAAGAAATTCAGATGGCCAACGGGCACATGAAAAGATGCTCCACATCACTAGTCATCAGAGAAATGCAAATTAAAACTACAATGAGATATCACCTCACACCAGTGAGGATGGCCGCCATCCAAAACACAAACAACAACAAATGTTGGCGAGAATGTGGAGAAAAGGGAACCCTCCTACACTGCTGGTGGGAATGCAAATTAGTTCAACCATTGTGGAGAGCAGTATGGATGTTCCTCAAAAAACTCAAAATAGAAATACCATTTGACCCAGGTATTCCACTCCTAGGAATTTACCCTAAGAATGCAGCAGCCCAATTTGAAAAGGACAGATGCACCCCTATGTTTATTGCAGCACTATTTACAATAGCCAAGAAATGGAAGCAACCTAAGTGTCCATCAGTAGATGAATGGATAAAGAAGGTGTGGTACATATACACAATGGAATATTATTCAGCCATAAGAAAAAACAAATCCTACCATTTGCAACAACATGGATGGAGCTAGAGGGTATTATGCTCAGTGAAATAAGCCAAGCCGAAAAAGACAAGTATCAAATGATTTCACTCATATGTGGAGTGTAAGAACAAAGCAAAAACTGAAGGAACAAAACAGCAGCAGACTTACAGAACCCAAGAATGGACTAACAGTTACCAAAGGGAAAGGGACTGGGGAAGATGAATGGGAAGGAGGGATAAGGGGGAAAAGGGCCATTACAATTAGCACACATAATGTAGCGAGGGTGGGGATGGGGTGTGGTGGGGGGACACAGGGAAGGCAGTATAACACAGAGAAGACAAGTAGTGATTCTATAACATCCTTCTAAGCTGATGGACAGTGACTGCAATGGGGTAAGTAGTAGGGACTTGATAATAAGGGGAGTCTAGTAACCATAATGTTGCTCATGTAATTGTATATTAAATAATAGCAAAAAAAAGTTATTAAGAATTTCAAGACAGCAGAACGTTAGATCAAGTTAATGGGTCCTTCTGTCTGGGGGTCCAGACTGCAGTCCATGAGACTCACCTTGCCTGTAGAATGAAGTAAACTTTAGGAAAGCTTTACACAGTGCCCCACCATGACACTGAGAGGATGTAGAGTCACCCTCTTACTTTATTTTCCAAATTTCAGATAATTTTTCTTTACAAAGTCAAAGAACCACTTCATAGTTGTGTGGTTTGGGGCAAGTTTCTTAACTTCTATAAAGCTCCATTGTCTATCTGGTAGGTGAGGATTAAAAATAATCCTTGCCTGGGTTTGGAATGGTGGGTGAAATGGGTGAAGGGGGTCGAAATGTACAACCTTCCAGTTTTAAAATAAATGTCAAGGGGATGTATTGTACATCATGGTGACTATAGTTAATAATACTGTCCTATATATTTGAAAGTTGCTGAGAGAGCAGATCTTAAAAATTCTCATGGCAACAAAAAAAAATTAGCTATGTGTAACTCTGTATTAACTAGACTTATGGTGGTGATTATTTACAACATATATGTATATATATATATGGAACATGTACACCTGAAACTAATATGTCAATTATATTCAATAAAAAAATGTCTTATAGTCACATTAAATGAGGTAAAAAGATGAAATGAATAAAATATTTTATGTAACCCAATATATTCAAGATACTATTTCAATAGGTAAATATATTAGAAAGTATTAATAAAAATAATTAATACCTTTGTCCTTATACATCATAGTGTTGTGATGATTACTAAATAAGACGTGTGCTTGACAGTCTTATACACTAAGTCCTGTACAAAACTATTCAAATATTTAGTATCAGAATTGAGTTTTGGCATCCCAGCCTGCTACTTCTTTCAGATTCTCTTCTAAGAGTCAATTCTCTCCCCTTACAGAAAGCTTCCTGGGAAAAATGACCTTGGATTGCATTATAAAGAGAGGAAGAGATGTGCTGTGGCTGTCAGGAGGTGGGGGGTTGTCCAGACATTAGTGACAGTTTGGGCAAAGGCTTGGAAGAAGGAAAGCGTGAGCCCATCCCAGGAGACCACAAAGTTGCCAGCCTTACAGGGTGGCAGGTGATGAGAACCGACAAGTCAGATGCGCAGACACGGCAAAATCGCAGTAACTCACCTGTCCCAGAAAGTATCAGGGCGGAGCCTGTCAAAGTTTCCCCCAAATATCTCCAAAGGCAGAAGAAAGAAAATAACTCTCCAAATAGGTCACTCTGACTGGGACAATTCTTTATCTTCATAAACTCATAAACATTCTACATTCTATTCCATCCCATACCCAAGATTACTCCACACAAAAAAAAAACTTTTGGTTTTTTTCCATCAAGATGTTCCTTATTAATTCTGGAACATTCTTGGGTCCCATAACCCAAGAGGCTGTAGTATCCATGCCTGGAAAGCACTAAATATTAGCACCTTATCAGAATATTCTTCTTGACGTCTGAATGATAAAGGCTACTGCGCAGAAGATTGCACACTTGACTGAGGTCCACTTGGCACTTTGGGAGTTGGAACTCCTTGGATGGGGTCCCAGAGAGGACATGTCCCCTGCAGAAATTTCACTCCACACCAAGGTTACTTCCAGCCTCCTCTGCAGGCCTTTCTTTCTGCACATACTTGCATCATCCATAAGATTCACCCCCTTCTTGATTCTCGGACTAATTGGTTTAAGGAGATTTATGACTACTTGGGTTTTCCTAAAATTCCTTCATTCTCATTCTTTTACCCCCTTTAGGTTTTTTTGCTCTGTTACTGGGGACAGAGGTAGTGCAATTGGAGTGGGTGGGGCAAGAGATGGGAGAGGTGCGCTGTAGACACAGAACAGAGATTTCCAGGAGAGGGAAGAGCAGCCTCTGAAATCTGCGACTTGGAGACCACCCAGGCTCCCTAGCCCTTGCCTACTGCACTGAGCCCCTTGACCCATGCACATATTTCTGCTCTTCAAAGCTTTGCCCCTTGGAGCAGAATTATCATTTGTTTATGATTAGGACCAGGCTGCTGAATGCTAAAAGTATGCTAGTAAACTCAGACTGCAACCCTTCTGTTTCTAACTGACCCCGGGAAGAGTCACTGTGTACTTCCCTTTGTTTGAGTCTGCACATGTTGCTCAGACACTTGGTGACAATTTGAAGGAGCAAAGTTCACGACTGCCTCTTTGTACCTAAAAGGAGAATTAGGGGTGAGCCGCTGACTCTTCCTTAATCCTTTCCTCCCATCCTCAGAGCTTGTTTTTATTACCAGCAAAGGGGCAGTAGGATTGCAAAATAGGAGATCAGAAAAGCCTGTAAAAATCTCTTTCTCCCTATTTGGGGCTAAGAGTACAGGATATGGATGAAATAGGTGAAACAGAGTAGCCTGGTGTGGCTACTTATTGAAGTGGGGTCATGGGAACATAGGGTTCGTTACTCTATTATTCTTGTTATTCTCTCCCATTATTCTTGTTATCCATCATTCTAATTTGTTTCAAGTTGGACATTTTTCGTAAGAGACTTTTAAGAAATTCCTGCCCTTGTGGAGCCTACACTGTCTTTTTAAAAGGAGGCAGTGTGTAGCCCTCAGCAGGAGGCACGGGAATTGCGCACAGGTCTTCTTCACACTCTGCTATCCTTTGGGGTCAGTCCACCGCTGGGGCTCACTATAACCTCTCTGCAGAGGGCCCCTGGCAGGGCTCCTGCCTCCACCTCTCTCTGAACTCTGGCCCATCTGAGGACCAGACTCCAAGTAGCTCTCTTCTTCCCCCAGAAGGAAAAGAGGAAGGGGAAGGCTATGCGGAGGGGAAGGGGACCATAACCACCAGGTTGGCAGCTACAGAATCAGCCCTGCACTGAGCAGCCAAGATCGATGCTCAGCAGAGATGAGAGCCCTTATTTCCCTCTAGACTAAAGCTTGAGAACCAGCATCTGAAGTGAAACTTAATAAAGATTTCCAGGTCCCACCCAGAAATAATGAATCAGACTTGGGGTAGGGGAGGTAGAAATATATCATTTTAAAAGCTCCTCTTTGACGGTTGCATTGCCGGGTGGGAATTACTGCACCAGGCTAGCACTTAGCATCAGGTTGCTGGGACTGGTGTGTGACCTAGATTTTATTTAGCCTCCTGTTCCACCGTGGGCCCCCTTGTGGCCTTACTGTTTGCCCTGACGGTGCCTGGGAATCTCATACCCCCTTACCTACCCCATTTGCTCATAGGTGTTCACTGTCTTTCAGCAGTCTTGCCCCCAGGGGCTGCTCTGGTTCTGCCTGGCTGCCCTTTCCTCACATAGAGAACTAATAACCCAAACTGGAGCTGGAACACGAGGGGACAGCCCTGCATGTCCTTAACGTTTCTCAAACTCAATGTAAATGAATTCAATGGGGTCTCCTCTCAACCAGCTTCCTTTCCTGGCTTCTCTGGTTCTTTCTGGTTATAGAAAAAACTATTATTATATATACAATATACGTGTATTTTATATATTATAGAATTATAATTCTTCATGTCATCCTGGCTTGAAATCAACATTTTGATTGACTTCTTTCTACCCTCCCCCATCTCCTATGCTCCTCTCTTATCAGCCACCAAACCTCATTACTCTCTATTCAAACATTTACTCTCTGTCCTCTCTTCCTTGGGGGCACATGGCCTCTGTCCCAGCTCAGCCTGCCTGACCTCTCACCTGGAACCCTGAACACTTTAAAGGTAAACTTCCCATCTCCATCTGCTCGCAATGCTCTCCCCTACCCACTTCAACCATTTCCAATCCCACCCACTTCCTTTAAGGTATTTACAAGTTAATCTGACCTATCTTCATAAATTGTTCCCCAGATCAAAGAACCTTTAACGGCTTCCTTTGCCTATTGAATAAAGCCTAGACATTTTTGTAATGATTTGGCCCAACTCCACCCTATTGGGCTTACATCCACCTACAAGTTTCTTAGGTTCCTGAAAAATGTTACCGCACATGGATCCTTCAAACTCTCGTGGGTTCCTACTCCTCTGAGCCTCTTCCCTTGCCATTTCTTCCTCTGGACTTCCACCTGCTTCTTACTCGTGTATTGAAAGGTCACCCATTCTTCAAGACCTCAACTCAGAAGTCACCTTCTCGATGAAGTTTTCCATGGTCGCTCCAGGCAGATGTGACCTCATGCTCCTGACCCCCAAGATGAGTATATTTTTCTTATAACATTTTTTTATGCACTGTTCTTACTGAGATTACTTAATGATATGCCACTGGTGTCCTACTAGACCTTTTGTTTATGTAGGGTATGTTTGTTTGCTTTCTCTTTATATCCCCCATGGTGTCTGATCTAATGTGTTACACAGGAAGCTGCTCAAAAACTAAGTGTTGACAGACTGAATAAATGAAGAAATAAATAAAAGATTACATTGGGATATTCAGTTCATACAGTTGTTATTAAATATTCTATACTAAATATTGGAATATCTCCATTCTGGATGGTACCCCTAGTTGCCATCAGCTGCCCTGGGCTGTCCTCTGAGAGCCCCTGAACTCCTTGCAGGATCCAGCAACTAAAGAGGTAATACTTGCACAGAAGAAAATCTCCAGAATTAGCGGATCTGTCCACAGTAATTTCCAGTATTACCCAAGGGGAGGGGCAACATCATAATCAAATAGATTTCATGAAATTGACTTTTAGGCAGGATACTGTACTCACCGGGGCACAGAAAGAACTAGAAACATAGACATGGCTCCTGTGCACCTTAAAAAGGAAGGTCCCAGGGGATAGAGGGCATATCAGCGTTTGTGTGATGACTGGTGAGGTGGGGGTGAGCATCCCTCTTAGTATGAATAATATCAGCATCCAGCATTTGACAAAACATTTTTACTACGTAATTTAATTTGCACAAGAACTCTTGGAAGCAACTGCTAGTATTTCATTTACAAGCGGACTGACATTACCAGAAGACCAGATGGTAATGTACCCAGGTTCCTACAGTAAGAACAGAAGCAGGAGCAGAAAAGGATCGTGTGAAGTTAGCAGCAACTGACGAAACCATGACAGATTGGAAGTCCATAATTTGAATTATTTGGTGCAGAACTTAAGAAACACAGCTAATCATTGATAGGACGAGCTTGGCGTTTCCCTCAGCTCAGGACCTGGGAACCATCTCTTTGAAATGTAATCACCATAGAGGATAGCACCCCTATCTTTCCATTTCAGTGGGCAGGTAGGACCCCATCTTGGCCAAGATGCAAAACTACTTCCTGTAATAAAGAGTTACCCTGAAGAGAAAGAAAGCATTAGCGAGTAGAGGTGCAGGAGATGATAGCCTTAGAACTATCTGAGTAACATTGCCTTTTTATATGCTGATTAGAATTTCCAGAACTATCTTGAAAAACAGTGATGATTGTGGACACCCTTACCTAGCTCCTGATCTTTGGTGGAGAAATTCTGGTCTTTCATAAGTGTTTTCTTGTGGCTCATTGTCTTAGTGGACTACATCTCATACAATGTAATCAAAGACACTGAATTTGGCTCTAGTCCCAGATATACCAAAGCCATGGATACGTGAAGTGTGCTGGTGGAAGGTATAAATGCAGGGCAAATGGAGCCACAGCGAGTAATTCCAGTGCCTCAAAATATAATACCAAAATGAATTCCAGTTCCTTATCAAAGTATTAAGAATCCATAGGAGGACTTCCGGGAAGATGGCGGTGTGAGCAGGGCGGCAGAAATCTCCTCCCAACACTATATTTATCTACGAAAACACAGAAAATACATCTATTCCTAAAAGAGAGACGAGAATACACAGGAAAGCGCACCGCATGCAGCTACACCCGAGAGGACTCGGCACCCCAAGAGGCGGTCTTAAAGAGCCCAGCTGACTGACATACGTGGCAACTATCAGTGACCAATTATATAGCCATGAAAAGACAGAGGAATATGGTTCAGACCAAAATCAACCAGACAACCCCAGAGAGGGAGTCTGAAGGGATGGAAATGCACAGCCTCCCTGACAAAGAATTCAGAATAAAAGTCATAACCATGCTGATGGACCTACAGAGAAATGTGCAAGAGCTGAGGGAGGAAGTGAGGGAACTGAGGAAAGACAATACAGAAATCAGACAAGCGATCGACGGGCTTAACAGCAGAATGGATGAGGTGCAAGAGACTGTTAATGGAATAGAAAACAGAGAACAGGAGTACAGAGCAGCTGAGGCAGAGAGAGATAAAAGGATTTCTAGGAATGAGAGAATATTAAGAGAACTGTGTGACCAATCCAAACGGAACAATATTCGCATTATAGGAGTACCAGAGGAAGAAGAGAGAGAAAAAGGGATAGAAAGTGTCTTTGAAGAAATAATTGCTGAAAACTTTCCTCGCTGGGGAAGGAAGTAGTCTCGCAGTCCACCGAAGCTCATAGATCTCCCAACACAAGGGACCCAAGGAAGACAACATCAAGACACATAATAATTAAGATGGCAAAGATCAAAGATAAAGACAGGGTATTAAAGGCAGCTAGAGAGAGGAAAAAGATCACCTACAAAGGAAAACCCATCAGACTATCATCAGACTTCTCAACAGAAACCTTACAGGCCAGAAGAGAATGGCATGATATATTTAACGTTATGAAACAGAAGGGCTTCGAACCAAGAATATTGTATCCAGCACGATTATCATTTAAATATGATGGAGGGATTAAACAATTTCCAGACAAACGAAAGTTGAGAGAGTTTGCCTCTCATAAACCACCACTACAGGATATCTTAAATGGACTGCTCTAGATGGAAGCACACCTAAGGCTAAAAAGATGTCACCAGAGAAAAAAAAATCATAGCAAAGAAAGCAGACCATCCAAATACTAACTAAAGGCAAAGAATAAAACACCTATTATAGAAAGAATGGAGGAGGAGGAATAAGAAGGGAGAGAAAGAAAGAAACATCAGACTGTGTTTACAATAACTTAACAAGAAAGTTAAGTTAGATTGTTAGATAGTAAAGAAGCAACCCTTGAACCCTTGGTAACCACGAATCTAAAGCCAGCAATGGCCATAAGTACATACCTATCCATAATCAACCTAAATGTAAATGGACTGAATGCACCAATCAAAAGACACAGAGTAACAGAATGGATAAAAAAGCAAGAACCATCTATATGCTGCCTACAAGAAACTCACCTCAAATCCAAAGATATACACAGACTAAAAGTGAAGGGATGGAAAAAGATATTTCATGCAAACAACAAAGAGAGAGAGAGAGAAGAGAGAGAGAGAGAGAGAAAAAAGCATGGGGTTTGCAATGCTGTATCAGACAAAATAGACTTCAAAAGCGAAGAAAGTAGCAAAAGATAAAGAAGGACATTACACAATAAAGGAGGTCAGTCCAACAAGAAGATATAACCATTATAAATATATATGCGCACAGGGTCTCAGCATGTGAGACAAATACTAACAGAATTAAAGGAGAAATAGACAGCAATGCATTCATCTTAGGAGACTTCAACACACCACTCACTCCAGAGGACAGATGGAGCCAGACAGAAAGTAAGTAAAGACACAGAGGCACTGAACAACACACTAGAACAGATGGACCTAACAGACATCTACAGAACTCTACACAAAAGCAACAGGATACACATTCTTCTCAAGTGAACATGGAACATTTTCCAGAATAGACCACATACTAGGCCACAAAAAGAACCTCAGTAAATTCAAAAATATTGAAATCCTACCAACCAACTTCTCAGATCACAAAGGTATAAAACTAGAAATAAATTTTAGAAACAAATCAAAAAGGCTCACAAATACATGGAGACTTAACAACACTCTCCTAATTAATCAATGGGTTAATGACCAAGTCAAAACAGAAATCAAAGAATATATGGGGACTAATGACAACAACAACACAAAGCCACAACTTCTGTGGGACACAGCAAAGGCAGTTCTAAGAGGAAAGTATATTGCAATCCAGGCCTATTTAAAGAAAGAAGAACATTCCCAAATGAATAGTCTAAAGACACAATTACTGAAATTGGAAAAAGAAGAACAAATGAGGCCCAAAGTCACCAGAAGGAGGACATAATAAAGATTAGAGAAGAAATAAATAAAATTGAGAAGAATAAAACAATAGAAAAAATCAATAAAACCAAGAGCTGGTTCTTTGAAAAAATAAACAAAATAGATAAACCCCTAGCCAGACTCATTAAGAAAAAAGAGAATCTACACACATAAACACAATCAGAAATGAGAAAGGAAAAATCACGACGGACCCCACAGAAATACAAAGAATCATAAGAGAATATTATGAGAATCTATATGCTAACAAGCTGGAAAACATAGAAGAAATGGACAACTTCTTAGAAAAATACAACCTTCCAAGACTGACCAAGCAAGAAACAGAAAAACTAAACAGACCAATCACCAGTGACGAAATCGAATTGGTAATCAAAAAACTACCCAAGAACAAAACCCCTGGGCCTGATGGATTCACCTCTGAATTCTACCAGACATATAGAGAAGAAATAACACCGATTCTCCTTAAAGTTTTCCAAAAAATAGAAGAGGAGGGAATACTTCCAAACTCATTCTATGAAGCCAGCATCACTCTAATACCAAAACCGGGCAAAGACCTCACCAAAAAAGAAAATTACAGACCAATATCCCTGATGAACGTAGATGCAAAAATACTCAACAAAATATTAGCAAACCGAATTCAAAAATACATCAAGAGGATCATACACCATGATCAAGTGGGATTCATCCCAGGGATGCAAGGATGGTACAACATTCGAAAATCCATCAACATCATCCACCACATCAACAAAAAGAAGAACAAAAACCACATGATCATCTCCATAGATGCTGAAAAAGCATTTGACAAAATTCAGCATCCATTCCTGATTAAAACTCTCATCAAAATGGGTATAGAGGGCAAGTACCTCAACATCATAAAGGCTATATATGACAAACCCACAGCTAACATCATACTTAACGGCGAGACGCTGAAAGCTTTTCATCTAAGATCGGGAACAAGACAGGGATGCCCACTCTCTCCACTGTTATTCAACATAGTACTGGAGGTCCTAGCCACGGCAATCAGACAAAACAAAGACATACAAGGTATCAGATTGGTAAAGAAGAAGTCAAATTGTCACTATTTGCAGATGACATGATATTGTACATAAAAAACCCTAAAGACTCCACTCCAAAACTACTAGAACTAATATCTGAATTCAGCAAAGTTGCAGGATACAAAATTAACACACAGAAATCTGTTGCTTTCCTATACACTAATGATGAACTAACAGAAAGAGAAATCAGAAAAACAATTCCATTCACAATTGCATCAAAAAGAATAAAATACCTAGGAATAAACCTAACGAAGGAAGTGAAAGACCTGTACTCTGAAAACTACAAGACACTCCTAAGAGAAATTAAAGAGGACACTAACAAATGGAAATGCATCCCATGCTCTTGGCTAGGAAGAATAAATATTGTCAAAATGGCTATACTACCTAAAGCAATCTACAGATTCAATGCAATCCCTATCAAACTACCAACAGCTTTCTTCAATGAACTGGAACAAATAATTCTAAAATTCATATGGAACCACAAAAGACCCCGAATAGCCAAAGCAATCCTGAGAAGGAGGAATAAAACAGGGGAATTACACTCCCTGACTTCAAGCTCTACTACAAAGCCACAGTAATCAAGACAATTTGGTATTGGCACAAAAACAGACCCACAGACCAGTGGAACAGAATAGAAAATCCAAACATTAACCCAAACATATAGTCAATTAATATTTGATAAAAGTGCCTTGGATATACAATGGGGAGATGACAGCCTCTTCAGCAGCTGGTGTTGGAAAAACTGGACAGCTACATGTAAGAGAATGAAACTGGACTACTGTCTAGCCCCATACACAAAGGTAAACTCAAGGTGGATCAAAGACTTGAATGTAAGTCATGAAACCATAAAACTCTTAGAAAAAAACATAGGCAAAAATCTCTTGGACATAAACATGAGCAACTTCTTCATGAACATATCTCCCCGGGCAAGGGAAACAAAAGCAAAAATGAACAAGTGGGACTATATCAAGCTGAAAAGCTTCTGTACAGCAAAGGACACCATCAGTAGAACAAAAAGACATCCTACAGTATGGGAGAATATATTCATAAAAAACGTATCTGATAAAGGGTTGACATCCAAAATATATAAAGAACTCATGCACCTTAACAAACAGAAAGCAAATAATCCAATTAAGAAATGGGCAGAGGACATGAATAGACACTTCTCCAAAGAAGAAATTCAGATGGCCAACAGGCACATGAAAAGATGCTCCACATCGCTAATCATCAGAGAAATGCAGATTAAAACCACAATGAGATATCACCTCACACCAGTGAGGATGGCCAACATCCAAAACACAAACAACAACAAATGTTGGTGAGGATGTGGAGAAAAGGGAACCCTCCTACACGGCTGGTGGGACTGCAAACTAGTTCAACCATTGTGGAAAACAGTGTGGAGGTTCCTCAAAAGACTCAAAATAGAAATACCATTTGACCCAGGAATTCCACTCCTAGGAATTTACCCTAAGAATGCAGCAGCCCAATTTGAAAAGGCCAGATGCACCCGTATGTTTCTTGCAGCACTATTTACAATAGCCGAGAAATGGAAGCAACCTAAGTGTCCATCAGTAGATGAATGGATAAAGAAGATGTGGTACATATACACAATGGAATATTATTCAGCCATAAGAAGAAAACAAATCCTACCATTTGCAACAACATGGATGGAGCTAGAAGGTATTATGCTCAGTGAAATAAGCCAAGCGGAAAAAGACTAGTATCAAATGATTTCACTCATATGTGGAGTATAAGAACAAAGAAAAAAACTGAAGGAACAAAACAGCAGCAGACTCACAGAACCCAAGAACGGACTAATAATTACCAAAGGGAAAGGGACTGGGGAAAATGGGCGGGAAGGGAGGGATAAGAGGGAAAATGGTGCATTACGATTAGCAGATGTAATGTTGGGGGGGCACGGGAAGGGCAGTACAACTCAGAGAAGACAAGTAGTGATTCTGTAACATCTCACTACACTGATGGACAGTGACTGTAATGGGGTTGGTGGGGGGGACCTGATGAAGGGGTAGTTTAATAATCGTAATATTGCACATGTAAGTGTAAATTAATGATAATAAAATAAATTATATTAAAAAAAATAATATTAAAAAAAAGAAATAATTGCTGAAAACGTTCCCTCGCTGGGGAAGGAATTAGTCTCGCAGTTCACCGAAGCCCACAGATCTCCCAACACAAGGGACCCAAGGAAGACAACACCAAGACACATAATTATTAAGATGGCAAAGATCAAAGATAAAGACAGGGTATTAAAGGCAGCTAGAGAGAGAAAAAAGATCACCTACAAAAGAAAACCCATCAGACTATCATCAGACTTCTCAACAGAAAACTCACAGGCCGGAAGGGAATAGCATGATATATTTAACGTTATGAAACAGAAGGGCCTTGAACCAAGAATATTGTATCCAGCACGATTATCATTTAAATATGATGGAGGGATTAAACAATTTCCAGACAAACGAAAGCTGAGAGAGTTTGCCTCTCATAAACCACCACTACAGGATATCTTAAATGGCCTGCTCTAGATGGAAGGACACCTAAGGCTAAAAAGATGTCACCAGAGAAAATAAAATCATAGCAAAGAAAGCAGACCATTCAAATACTAACTAAAGGCAAAGAATAAAACACCTAGTATAGAAAGAAGGGAGGAGGAGGCATAAGAAGGGAGAGAAATAAAGAAACATCAGACTGTGTCTACAATAGCTTAACAAGAAAGTTAAGTTAGATTGTTAGATAGTAAAGAAGCAACCCTTGAACCTTTGGTAACCACGAATCTAAAGCCAGCAATGGCAATAAGTACATATCTATCAATAATCACCCTAAATGTAAATGGACTGAATGCACTAATCAAGACACAGAGTAACAGAATGGATAAAAAAGCAAGACCTATCTATATGCTGCCTACACGAAACTCACCTCAAATCCAAAGATATACACAGACTAAAAGTGAAGGGATGGAAAAAGATATTTCATGCAAACAACAAAGAGAAAAAAGCAGGTGTTGCAGTACTTGTATCAGACAAAATAGACTTCAAAACGAAGAAAGTAGCAAGAGATAAAGAAGGACATTACAAAATGATAAAGGGGTCAGTCCAACAAGAAGATATAACCATTATAAATATATATGCACCCAACACAGGAGCGCCAGCATATGTGAGACAAATACTAACAGAATTAAAGGAGGAAATAGACAGCAATGCATTCATTTTAGGAGACTTCAACACACCACTCACTCAAAGGACAGATCAACCAGACAGAAAATAAGTAAAGACAGAGAGGCACTGAACAACACACTAGAACAGATGGACCTAACAGACATCTACAGAACTCTACACCCAAAAGCAACAGGATACACATTCTTCTCAAGTGCACATGGAACATTTTCCAGATTAGAGCACATACTAGGCCACAAAAAGAACCTCAGTAATTTCAAAAATATTGAAATCCTACCAACCAACTTCTCAGACCACCAAGGTATAAAACTAGAAATAAATTTTAGAAAGAAATCAAAAAGGCTCACAAATACATGGAGACTTAACAACACTCTCCTAATTAATCAATGGTTTAACGACCAAATCAAAACAGAAATCAAAGAATATATGGAGACTAATGACAACAACAACACAAAGCCACAACTTCTGTGGGACGCAGCAAAGGCAGTTCTAAGAGGAAAGTATATTGCAATCCAGGCCTATTTAAAAAACGAAGAACATTCCCAAAGGAATAGTCTAAAGACACAATTACTGAAACTGGAAAAAGAAGAACAAATGAGGCCCAAAGTCACCAGAAGGAGGGACATAATAAAGATTAGAGAAGAAATAAATAAAATTGAGAAGAATAAAACAATAGAAAAAAATCAATAAAACCAAGAGCTGGTTCTTTGAAAAAATAAACAAAATAGATAAACCCCTAGCCAGACTCATTAAGAGAAAAAGAGAATTTACACACATAAACACAATCAGAAATGAGAAAGGAAAAATCACGATGGACCACACAGAAATACAAAGAATCATAAGAGAATATTAGGGGAATCTATATGCTAACAAGCTGGAAAACCTAGAAGAAATGGACAACTTCTTAGAATAATACAACCTTCGAAGACTGACCAAGCAAGAAACAGAAAAACTAAACAGACCAATCACCAGCAACGAAATTGAATTGGTAATCAAAAAACTACCCAAGAACAAACCCCCCGGGCCTGATGCATTCACCTCTGAATTCTAGCAGACATATAGAGAAGGAATAACACCGATTCTCCTTAAAGTTTTCCAAAAAATAGAAGAGGAGGGAATACTTCCAAACTCATTCTATGAAGCCAGCATCACTCTAATACCAAAACCGGGCAAAGACCTCACCAAAAAAGAAAATTACAGACCAATATCCCTGATGAACGTAGATGCAAAAATACTCAACAAGATATTAGCAAACCGAATTCAAAAATACATCAAGAGGATCATACACCATGATCAAGTGGGATTCATCCCAGGGATGCAAGGATGGTACAACATTCGAAAATCCATCAACATCATCCACCACATCAACAAAAAGAAGAACAAAAACCACATGATCATCTCCATAGATGCTGAAAAAGCATTTGACAAAATTCAGCATCCATTCCTGATTAAAACTCTCATCAAAATGGGTATAGAGGGCAAGTACCTCAACATCATAAAGGCTATATATGACAAACCCACAGCTAACATCATACGTAACAGCGAGACGCTGAAAGCTTTTCATGTAAGATCGGGAACAAGACAGGGATGCCCACTCTCTCCACTGTTATTCAACATAGTACTGGAGGTCCTAGCCACAGCAATCAGACAAAACAAAGACATACAAGCCATCCAGATTGGTAAAGAGGAAGTCAAATTGTCACTATTTGCAGATGACATGATACTGTACATAAAAAACCCTAAAGACTCCATTCCAAAACTACTAGAACTAATATCTGAATTCAGCAAAGTTGCAGGATACAAAATTAACACACAGAAATCTGTTGCTTTCCTATACAATAATGATGAACTAACAGAAAGAGAAATAAGAAAAAAAATTCCATTCACAATTGCATCAAAAAGAATAAACTACCTAGGAATAAACCTAACGAAGGAAGTGAAAGACCTGTACTCTGAAAACTACAAGACACTCCTAAGAGAAATTAAAGAGGACACTAACAAATGGAAATGCATCCCATGCTCTTGGCTAGGAAGAATAAATATTGCCAAAATGGCTATACTACCTATAGCAATCTACAGATTCAATGCAATCCCTATCAAACTACCAACAGCTTTCTTCAATGAGCTGGAACAAATAATTGTAAAATTCATATGGAACCACAAAAGACCCCGAATAGCCAAAGCAATCCTGAGAAGGAGGAATAAAACAGGGGGAATTACACTCCCTGACTTCAAGCTCTACTACAAAGCCACAGTAATCAAGACAATTTGGTATTGGCACAAAAACAGACCCACAGACCAGTGGAACAGAATAGAAAATCCAAACATTAACCCAAACATATACAGTCAATTAATATTTGATAAAAGAGCCTTGGATATACAATGGGGAGATGACAGCCTCTTCAGCAGCTGGTGTTGGAAAAACTGGACAGCTACATGTAAGAGAATGAAACTGAACTACTGTCTAGCCCCATACACAAAGGTAAACTCAAGGTGGATCAAAGACTTGAATGTAAGTCATGAAACCATAAAACTCTTAGAAAGAAACATAGGCAAAAATCTCTTGGACATAAACATGAGCGACTTCTTCATGAACATATCTCCCCGGGCAAGGGAAACAAAAGCAAAAATGAACAAGTGGGACTATATCAAGCTGAAAAGCTTCTGTACAGCAAAGGACACCATCAGTAGAACAAAAAGACATCCTACAGTATGGGAGAATATATTCATAAAAAACGTATCTGATAAAGGGTTGACATCCAAAATATATAAAGAACTCATGCACCTTAACAAACAGAAAGCAAATAATCCAATTAAGAAATGGGCAGAGGACATGAATAGACACTTCTCCAAAGAAGAAATTCAGATGGCCAACAGGCACATGAAAAGATGCTCCACATCGCTAATCATCAGAGAAATGCAGATTAAAACCACAATGAGATATCACCTCACACCAGTGAGGATGGCCAACATCCAAAACACAAACAACAACAAATGTTGGCGAGGATGTGGAGAAAAGGGAACCCTCCTACACTGCTGGTGGGGCTGCAAATTAGTTCAACCATTGTGGAAAGCAGTATGGAGGTTCCTCAAAAAACTCAAAATAGAAATACCATTTGACCCAGGAATTCCACTCCTAGGAATTTACCCTAAGAATGCAGCAGCCCAATTTTAAAAGGACAGATGCACCCCTATGTTTATTGCAGCACTATTTACAATAGCCAAGAAATGGAAGCAACCTAAGTGTCCATCAGTAGATGAATGGATAAAGAAGATGTGGTACATATACACAATGGAATATTATTCAGCCATAAGAAGAAAACAAATCCTACCATTTGCAACAACATGGATGGAGCTAGAGGGTATTATGCTCAGTGAAATAAGCCAAGCCGAAAAGACAAGTATCAAATGATTTCACTCATATGTGGAGTATAAGAACAAAGAAAAAAACTGAAGGAACAAAACAGCAGCAGACTCACAGAACCCAAGAACGGACTAATAGTTACCAAAGGGAAAGGGACTGGGGAAAATGGGTGGGAAGGGAGGGATAAGAGGGAAATAGGGGCATTACGATTAGCAGATGTAATGTTGGGGGGGCACGGGGAGGGCAGTACAACTCAGAGAAGACAAGTAGTGATTCTATAGCATCTCAGTATGCTGATGGACAGTGATTGTAATGGGGTTGGTGGGGGGGACCTGATGAAGGGGTAGTTTAATAACCGTAATATTGCACATGTAATTGTAGATTAATGATAATAAAATAAATTATATTTAAAAAAAAAGAAAGAAAAAAAGAAAAAAATACCTTAATAAAAAATTGAAAATAAATAAATAAATAAATAAATAAATATCTCCAACTTGCTCAAATTGTTTTACAGTTTCTTCCAATCCTATCAACCTAACAATGGGAGATTAGTTTATTTACTATGAAGTTATTAAAACAAAACATACAATTCACATACACATTATCCCCCATGAGTAACTCTCATCAATCCAACCTAGATTAACATGGAAGAAGCATATTATCACCTTTCAAACCTTAAATATAGATGTACACAGTGTTCTCAGTGCGCACAAACATATTCAGTCAGGAGGATCACTATGTCACTTCGAATTTGGGATTTAGTTATGAATGAAAATGGACTAAAAAGTTACAAGTGTAATAGGGACTCTATATTAATTGCCTATGTAAATTTTGTAAAGAACACTATATAGAGTTTTTGTAATTTAAATTTTTCTCTATTAAGTTTCTTTTGATTATATTTATTGAAAGCTATGTTAAGTTTGTCAGATTAAATAATAAATATTTGGGCTTGTATTGTGTATATTTTTGTTCCCCCTTTTCATTTTCCTAGTAATTTATGTAATGATTTAATTTAAGTAATTTAATACATATTTTACAAAAGCATCAATCTGCAAGGGGTTGGAAATGAAGAATACTGGTTCTTCAAAGAGAGTTTAAGAAGAAATGGTTTAGGTTTCACTCTGGCAGTGTGCTGCAGACAGAGTCTAGCCGTGATGGACTGCAGGGAAGCCCCAGACTGGAAGCTGATGCACACTATCTTGGCTATCTTACACCATTCAGTTTTTGTTGTTTTGGCTTGTTTTAAGAACCTCCAACCCTCTCTATTATTTATAAGCTCTGTGATTCTAATTTTATTTTTAGTTAAATAGAGTTAATTTCATGACATGCAACTAAGAACTCTGACTTTTTGTTCTACTTCTTTTACTTGACTGATCTTTATTTCTCAGTCAACACTTGCCCACATTAAACAACCAGCTGTAACACCTTCACCTCTCTTCCTTCCAACCCTAAACTGCAGATTTTGTTTCTGCTGAAGAGTGGAGAAATGTTTCCTGTATCCTGTGTTTTGCAACAAAAATAATGTTAAAATGGCAAAACAGGCTTTTCTGGTATTAGTCCAGCTCTACTATAAGTTAAATAAATATTGAATACTTATGTGCCAAGCACTATACTAGGTGCTATGCCTCATTTAAGCATCACAATAGAACTATATACTAGGTGTCATTACTTCCATATTATAGATGAGGAAACCAAGGTTCAGAGAAGTTAAATGACTTTATCAAGTTTACCTTGTTACTTATTGGTACAAAGCACAGATAAAACTCAAGTCCAAAAGTATACAGTTATTGAGAAGCTAAATATGTTGGAATGTTTGGAAAATAACCCATGTGTAATCCAGGGGAAGGTTATATTTTATGAGATGTACTACCTATGCTTATGTTACCTTCTGGTTCTTACCTGTTAGCTTAGTGAAGGCTTCCATGTCATCAATTGCTGTAGAAATGTGATACTTTTTTCCTTCAGCACCTATAATCTCTATGTAGGGGTCTGCTTTGAGGAAAGCATCTGTAATCCTAAAGATCATTTTATAAAAATTTGTTTACGAGAACATTTGAATATTTGCTTAATGCCTGGCTTAAAATTAAGGAAATCTTTCTACTTTAGGGAAGTAAAATCCTGAGACACAATGTTCTAAAGACAACTGCTTCTCAAACATATTAATAAGCACACGGTGATTCACGAGCTACCATGTCTGCTGTGTTCAAGGCATTATGGTAGAGCTTTAGATACATTACCTTATTTAACCTTGCCAATAATAAGATGGGTGTAATCAGCCTCAATTTTACAGATACAGAAATTAAGTAATTTTCATTTAACCAAGTTAGGAAGAAATAATGCCAGGCTCTGAATGTAGATCTCTCCAACTCTCCAAATCAAAAACAAATTAACAAAACAACAAAAACTTCTTACCAAAATAAGAACCATACAAATAGAAGAATACATTATAAGTAGTCTGCTCATGACAAAAGACAGGGAAAAAATAGGAGGAATAAATTTTCTCACTACAGATGTAAACATGAGTATGAAAGGCACATAATAACTCAATTTAAAGCTATTTTAAAGACATGGAATTAACTCACACCTAACTTTTGATAATTCCTTGCGGAGACTTTGGTTGACAGATACATGGCTGTACTTAACATCTGTACTTGGTTGTACTTTTCTATCATGGTTCTGACTGGATCATGGAGAAACGGTGAAATTCTTCTCTTTGATTATTTGCTATAATTTTGATAAATAACTGATAGGGTAAGGACAGACATTAATCTTGACCCTTAAAATTATTTTTTGTCATTAATTTGGAATGTAAATTATTCACATCCCATATCACCTTGATGACTAATGTCTGGTGCATAAGTGAATACCTGTGCAGAGGTCTAAGCCATTTGAGCGTTGCCTCTTGTCCAGCTGAAGCCAGCTATTCTGCCCCTCATCTATCTGCTTTATCCATTCTCCTCCTCTTTCTCCAACTGTTCAGTTTACTTCATGTTAGTTTTTTTGCTTGTTTTAGGAAACCATTTGCTTGTTTTAGGAAACTTAAAATTCACTTGAATTTACTGAGAGATCTCAACTTGACCCAAGATTGATACTCTAGCAAAGCATCATGGAAAATTTTATAGAGAAATAACAAGAGAATTCCTCACATTGTGTCAATGATGTTGCCAACTTTGTGTTGATAGGCTCTACGGTGCAAACAGTTGCGCGTGTGGAACATGTCATACAGATTGCCAACCTCCTGCAAGAAAACATGAAATTAGTATTAATATAGGATAAGATTACATTACCCTTGTTAGTAGATAAGTATATAAGATAAGGAAAAGGGATGGTGGCAGACAAGAGGGCTATGCACAGGGGCTGCTTCACTAAAATCCCTGAGTCCACTGAAAAAACGGCAAGGCAGATAAGTAAAACTATTGGTTTGCAGCTTTTGTTCTTAGTAAACCAAAATCTATTGAGTGTTTTAACTCTATGATAGTTTCTGTTCTAGGCACCATAAATATATTTTTAAATCTTCCTAATAACTCTAGAAATTAGGTATTATTATTCTTATATTCCTTAGCCTCAAAAAAAAGACTTTCTATAGAACAATACTATACTACTCTTCAGTTACATGGGACCTAAGAATATTAGTATTTACTATGATGAAACACTAATATAGTGCTAAAGGGTATAAAACCTGAGCCAAACTTTCTGGGTTGAAATTCCAGTTCTGCCACTTATAAATTCCATGTCCTCTCTGTACCTCAGTTTGCTCCTCTGTTAAGTGGGATAATAGTACTATGTATTATCTATTTCATAGGGTTGTAAAAACTGGGTTAATCCATCTAAAACACTCAAAACAGTGCCTAATACAACACTCAGTGTCAATTGTAATTTGATTGTTACTAAACACACACAGTAGAAGTGAAAAGAAACTTACAAATGTTAAGCATAAGTAGGATTGACAATTTACCAGGTACTGGTTTTTACAAATTAGTGAATGGTTTTTTCTAGATTTCAAACTATGAACTACATCTTCATTGTTGTTCCTCCAACACAGCTTACCTTCTCTCTAGTACAAATATGCTTCCTGTTATCAACTTCACAGACACGGGCAAATTTAATAAAGCGCTTGTAATCAAAATTATTTTGGATTCCAAGATGATGGCAGTCCCTGGAAACATTCCAAAGCAGAGAGAAGAAAAATTTTTTTAACTGGAAATTTTTTAACAAGGAAACTGTACCTTAAATATTAACACTAAATTTACACAAAGATTTTTAAATTTTGCTTACTTAAATAGAAATTGTATATATTTGAAGTATATAAGGACTTTAACCAACTTTTCTGCATACCTGGCAAAATAATCCCATTTGTCTACATCAATGCCATTTCTTTTATTGGCCACAATCTCATATAGGAAGCTTTTCTCTTTAGGACGCCCTTTGTATGGCCACTGAAAGACAAGAAAACTCACAGAAAATTTTAGGATAGGAACCAACTCTGTTTACAGGCAAAAGCAAAGCACTATGCTAATTTGAAAAATTATAAATAGACACCTAAATGGGAATGTGTAACTTAGAAGGTTATACATTTCCTTCTACTTAATTCCTAAACTAGTAGGAAAGGGAAAAGAAATGCTAAGATTTGTGACATACTATTAATAATAAACTTTGTGCCACTGGAAGGATCCTAACTCTATTACAATTCCCATAACTAACAAGCTTTCTTATTTTCTTGCTTTAGAAATTTCTAAAAATATATAAAATCTAATTATGAACTAGTAATAATGTTCCTTATATGCTAATGTTTGACTTCATGCATGAAAATAGTACTATCTTTCAAAGTAGCTATACATCTAGTCTAAATGATTTGTACTGTCCAAAGAATTTTTAGAACTCAATTTTTTGGAAATAGGATATTTGCTATAAAATCCACCTCTTTATCATACATCTTATAAGTAGATTTGCATATATTTAAGGAAAAAACCTTAGAAACTTCAGAAGGAAATTATTTTTCAATTTCTTTTTAAATGAAAAAACTCATAAAGGAAACAAAACAGATTTTCCTCTGAACTAATTCAACTTTTTTCTAGCTCTTCATATATCTAAATATTTCAAATATGTTAATTTTAAGGGATAAATAAGAAACACAACTTTACATTTTCCCCCCCAAAAAGTAATTTTAGGCTTCTATGTAAAATACTGAATACAAATTCATTAAAAATATTTACATGTGTATTTTAATTTGGGGGGGGGTCACTTCTAAAGAACTCAGCTAAGAAATAGAAAAAATATATAAGCCTTTCATTTTTTTGCATTAAGTAGTAGAAATATACAACATAGTCTATCAGTTAGTCCCTCTAAGTAGCCAAATATTCCTCCTTAAAAAGTTCTGAAGGAACTGAGAAAAGACTAGATGGAAAGTACCAGTCAGTTCAAATTAAGTTGTACACAAACTTACCGAAAAATCTTTAATTGGAGATTCAAGTGGTCCTGTAATTTGTTCCTTGATAAAGCAAATATCTTCTTCAGGGATGAGACCATAGTATTGCATGACATCTCTGAGTCCATTCAAATTAACTAGGTGTTCAAACATCATAACTGAGCCCTGTTCATGCTAGGAAAAGTCAGCATAATATGGTCTGTTATAGATTCTAGTACATTAGGGACCCAGATTATCCAAATTACTCTTGATTCCAGGTAATTCAGAGGTAAATTTCCACTGCATGTTAAAGAACTAGTTTCCAACTACAGTCCCACAGGTATTTTTAAAAACCTGTTAAATTTGTGTCTACATGCATACTTCAGAAAGATAACAGGTTTGGTTCAAGACCACTGCACTAGAGCAAATACTGCAATAAAGAAAGTCAAATGAGTGTTTTGCTTTCCCAGTGCTTATAAAAATCATGTTTACACTATACTGCAGTCTATTAAGTGTGCAATATTAAGTGTGGAACAGCAGTATGTCTAAGAAAATACCTTAATTAAAAATATTTTACTGCTAAAAAGTGCTACCATTTGACGTTTCAGCAACTCATACTTACTGATCACAGATCACCACAACAAATATAATAATGAGAACATTGAAAGTATTTCAAGAATCACCAAAATATGACAGAGCCAAAAAGCAAGGAAATACTATTGGAAAAATGACACCAATAGACTTGCTCAATGCATGGATGCCAAACCTTCAATTTGTTAAAAACATAGTACCTTCAAAGCACAATAAAGCAGAGCACAGTAAAACGAGGTATGCCTGTATTTAACTGGCCTAAAACCTTTTTCAAACTATGTTCACCATTATTTCATAAACACACTAAAGCGATATACCATTTGAGGTACACAGGTGCTGTATAGTAAGCACAGAAGAATATTACCAAGTCATACATGTAGAATCACATTTTAAATAAATATCACTGTAAGTTCTAGTGTTTCATCATCCTTGAAATGTAAAGTTCCAATTCTATTAGCATTTCCATCTAGTGGTGAAAAGGGGTAACTGCAAACTTGCCAGTAAAAAGTGTTTTTAAGCTCTGAAATCAAGATCTGGGTGGGAATCAAAATTGGCCTCATTTTATATAACTATCTCTATTCACTCATTCATAATTGCTGTAAAGATCAAACGACCACCTTGAGACATCTGCCCTATCACACAGGTCTTACCAAAAACTGACTCAAGATAAAAACAAAAACCTGAAAGGTACTATAACTCTTTCCTTAATTGAATAAAGATACATATTAACTACAGAGGAAAAAAAGAGTATAGTGAAGAAATTTGGCAGAGTTTGCCTTAATCAAGTGATCAAAGTTAATATTACCAGTAATGAGTTAAACATACTTTATGTGTCTTTGATGTGACACACTAAGGACAAACAGCATTCTGCCAAAAATGAATTCTCACATGGAAAGGAAACATCAGAAAAACTGAAATTCAAACTGAATTCCACAAAAAAATTCAACCTGTACTCCAAAAAATGACAAGGTCATGAAAGATGAAGAAGTCTGAAGAATCATTCCAGATCAAGAGACTAAAGAGAAATAGCAACTAAATGCAATGCATGTATAGATCAGGAAAAAAATGTTTTTTTCCCTCTTTGTCATATGGGCAATTGGTGAAATTTGAAAGAAAGTCTGTAAAGTAGATAATAATACTGCACCAATATTAACTTTCTGATTTTGATATGCACTGAGGTTATATAAGAGAAGGTTCTTGCCTTCAGGAAATACACACTAAGGTATTCAGGAATAAAGGGGTATATCTACAAATTATTTTCAAAAGGTTCAGAAAAGATTTTACATATACAGAAAAATTTAAGTTTCACAAAGATAGCACAGGCCATATCAATTACAACGTACAAGCAACTTAGGAGTACATATAACAAAAGATGTTATCAGACCTTCATGGAGAAAATTATAAAATTTATAATAGAAGAGAAAAAGGGCAAAGATATTCAAGAAAAGATCAAGGTGGGAACAGTTGTCCTTCCAACTACCAAGACTTATAATAAAGTAATAATAACTAAGAAAGTGTGGACTAGAACAGAATCCAGAAAGATTCATTATATATGAGAAGTTAATCAATGTTGGGGTTGGGATTACAGATCAGTGAAGAAAGGATGACCTACTCAATAAACAATTATCTATATTTAAAAACAAGAAATTCCACATCACTAATCACCAGGGAAATGCAAATAAAAACCACAATGAGATATCACCTCACACCAGTGAGCATGGCCAATATCAAAGAGACTAAGAACAACAAATGCTGGCTGGCAAGAATGTGGAGAATGGGGAACCCTCCTACACTGCTGGTGGGAATGTAAGCTAGTTCAACTATTGTGGAAAGCAATATGAAGGTTCCTCAAAAAACTCAAAATAGAAATGCCAATTGACCCAGGAATTCAACTCCTAGGAATTTACCCAAAGAATATAATTTCTCAGATTCAAAGACCTATGCACCCCTATGTTTATTACAGCACTATTTGCAATAGCCAAGATATGGAAGCAACCTAAGTGTCCCATCAGTAGATGAAGGGATAAAGAAGATGTGGTACATATACACAATGGAATATTATTCAGCCATAAGAAAGAAATAAATCCTACCATTTGCAACAACATGGATGGAGCTGGAGGATATTATGCTCAGTGAAATAAGCCAGGAGGAAAAAGACAAGTGCCAAATAATTTCCCTCATTTGTGGAGTATAACAATGAAGCAAAACTGAAGGAACAAAACAGCAACAGACTCACAGACTCCAAGAAGGGACTAGGAGTTACCAAAGGGGAGGGGTGTGGGAGGGTGGGTGGGGAGGGAGGGAGAAGGGGACTGAGGGGTATTATGATTGGCACACATGGTGTGGGGGAGGATCACGGGGAAGACAGTGTAGCACAGAGAAGGCAAATGGTGACTCTGTGGCATCTTACAATACTGTTGGGCAGTCACTATGATGGGGTATGGGGGGGACACAATAACATGGGTAAATGTAGTAACCACATTGTTTTTCATGTGAAACATTCATAAAAGCGTATATCAATAATATGTTATTAAAAATAAATAAATAAATAAAAACAAGAAATTAGATTGCCACTACACACATGCACAAAAAAATTCCACGTGAGTTAAGGACTTAAATGTAAAGGCAAAATATTTAAAGAAAAAGACTTGGATAAAGAATTCACACACCTCAACACCCAAAAAGCAAATAACCAGATTAAAAAATGGGCAGAGGATCTGAACAGACACTTCTCCAAAGAAGAAATTCAGGTGGCCAACAGGCACATGAAAAGATGCTCCACATCAGTAATCATCAGGGAAATGCAAATTAAAACCACAATGAGATATCACCTCACACTAGTTAGGATGGCCAACATCCAAAAGACAAACAACAACAAATGCTGGCGAGGATGTGGAGAAAGGAGAACCCTTCTACATTGTTGGTGGGAATGTAAATTAGTTCAACCATTGTGGAAAGCAGTATGGAGGTTCCTCAAAAAACTCAAAATAGAAATACCATTTGACCCAGGAATTCCACTCCTAGGAATTTACCCAAGGAAAGCAAGATCCTAGATTCAAAAAGACATATGCACCCCTACATCTATCGCAGCACTATTTACAATAGCCAAGAAATGGAAGCAACCTAAGTGTCCATCAGTAGATGAGTGGATAAAGAAGATGTACATATACACAATGGAATATTACTCAGCCATAAGGAGAAAACAAATCCTACCATTTGCAACAACCTGGATGGAACTAGAGGGTATTATGCTCAGTAAAATAAGCCAGGCAGAGAAAGACAAGTACCAAATGATTTCACTCATCTTTGGAGTATAGCAACAAAGCAAAACTGAAGGAACAAAACAGCAGCAGACTCACAGAGTCCAAGAAACGACTAGTGGTTACCAAAGGGAAAGGGGGTGGGAAGGAAGGGAGAAGGGGATTAAGGGGTATTATGATCAGCACATATAATGTAGGGGGAGTCACGGGGAAGGCAGTACAGCACAGAGAAGACAAGTAGTGACTCTACAGCATCCTACTACACTGACGGACAATGACTACAATGGGGTATGTGGGGGGGACTTGATAATATGGGTGAATGTAGTAACCACAATGTTGCTCATGTGAAACCTTCATAAGACTGTATATCAATGACACCTTAATAAATAAATAAACAATTCAAAAGAATTCTAGGATACTACTTTCTGAATAATAAAAATCATCTTTCAAGGTGAAAAAAATAAAAAAGACTTGGAGATGGCTGAGTAAATCTCATTTAGATCAACCCTGCTGAAGAAAACCATGAACTCTGGACAACTTTCTGAAGGTACTTGACAGCAAACAAAAGTAGGTAGATGTCACCAGGAAGGCAACATTCGGAAGAGAAAGGCACTGGGCAATATTCCAGTTCTTCTATGTCTTATAGCCTGAGGGCAGGTCCCACAGCAGCAAAACTGAAGAGAAACTATTCATCTCACTCAGTTAAAGAACCAGAGTACCTCACCAACACTTAAGATTTCTGGGCACAAAGGATGATGTCTGACAACCCCACTCCTCCCCTGGAGAGTTTTCCCTAATATCCCTACCACTCAGGCAAGCATTCCAAAGTTCATCAATAAATCTCCTTTCAAACTGCTAAAAAATAAATACATAAAATAAAATTCTGTTTCTCAAAGGGCACCATTGAAAAAAATGAATTGGCAAGTCAGACACTGGAGAAAATATATTCACAATACATGTATCTGACTATATACATTCTTGATTATATATAAATAGATAATATAATTAATATATATTAACTATTATATAATTCTATTATACTTAGATTTTATAATTACATATACAATATAAATGATTAATATATAATTACTCAAATCAGTAATTAAAAGGCAAACATCAAATTTTTTAAATGGGTAAAACATTGAAAAAACTTCACAGAAGATTTATCTATAACAAAGTACAGGAAACTGTATTCAACATACATCATAGAATAAAAAAAAAAAAACCACAAAATGCCATTTCATACTCTGAAAGGACTAATCTAAAAAACCACAGGTTGGTGAGGCTGTGGAAAAGAGGAACTCTCCACAACCCTGAGAAGTGTCATAAGTTAAAATATGCATCTACTTTATGACCCAGCAATTCTACTCCTAAAAGAAACAGAAACATTTTCCACAAAAATCCTGCACAAAAATGTACATAGCAACTTTATTCATAATAGCCAAAAAGTAAAAACAACCCAAATTCCATCAAAAGGAGAAAGGATAGCAATCTAAGTGTCCATCAATAGATGAATGGATAAAGATGTGGTACATACACACTATGGAGTATTATGCAGCCATAAAAAAAGAAATGCTGCCATTTGCAACATGGATGGGCCTAGAGGGTATTATGCTACATGAAATAAGCCAGGCAGAGGAAGACAAATACCATATGATTTTACTTATTTGTGGAATATAAAAACAAGACAAAACAAAATAGCCACAGATGCATAGACACTGAGAAGTGACTGGAGGTTACCAGGGGCAAGGGATGCAGTGGGTGGGTGGGTGGGGAAGGTGAGGGGCACAAGGGGCCCAACAATTGTCAGTCATACTATAAGTGGTCTCGGGGACGGTAGTACAGCATGGAAGATACAGCCAATGATTCTGTAACATCTCCCTATGTTGACAGACAACTGCACTAGTGAGGGTGAGGATTTAATATGTGTAACTGTTGATTGAACCACTGTGTTGTATACATAAAACCAATATAAGATGATATATCAACAATATCTCAATTTAAAAAGGAGAAAGGATAAACAAATCATGACTTAATTTTTTGCTACCCCAGCAATAAGAAGGGATTGATTCTTAAACAGATGTGTGCAGCATGAATTAATCAATCTCACAATCATTAAGTTGAGTGAATAAAAGACACAAAAGAGTACCTATTATATGATTCTATTTATATCAAGTCTAAGAATAGGCAAAACTAATCTGGTTTATAAAAATCAGAAGGTGATGGTGGAGCGAAGAGCAGGAATGGGCTGAAAAGGAGCACAGGGGATTTTCTAGGAGGATGAAAACATTCTCTGTTCTAACTTGTAGTGGTTACATGGATGTATATTCTTGTGAAAACTCACTGAACTACATGTACACTTACAATATGTGGAGTTATTGTATGTGAACTAAGAAAGAGAAAGGACATAGTGGTCAACAACTAGGAAGCATACCTTTTCTATTCTAGTTCCAGAAATAACGGTGTGATAAAAAAAAATGGGAGCCAATCTAACTTTACTTCTTAAAAATTCATTCCAAAAATAGAGGCTAGCCACCTGCAAACCCATAATTAGAAAATGGCTCATTTCATAAAAATGATGAAACTTGGCTGGTATCAGTTACTTTGTGGTCAGACAAAATGAGTCAAGAGTGGAACTTTTTTTTTAACATTAATGTGATAGAGTAAAAAGAGCATTAAATTAGCAACTAGGAAAGCTAGTTTTCTAGTGCTGGCTATACCATTTAACAGCTTTGTGATTTTTCTGGTGCATCAATACACCTCTGTGAGCTTCAAGTTCCTTCACACTTGTAAAAATGGAGATGATTCCTTCCTTACAGACAACTGTGAGGATCAAATGAAAACACATAGTTATATATGAAAGCACCCTATATGAAACATACTTATATATACAGCATGTCACATAGTTGTTTAGGAAAACTGTAATGGGTAAGTATACTTAATAACACTGCAGTGGCTACTTAATATTTTTTATTTTTGTTTTATTGACTATTATATATATGAATACATACCGTCCATTTCATATCTGGACGAGCAAGTGGAATAAACCTTCCATCAAACATATGAGAAAACGGCCCATGACCTTAAAAACAAAAGCAGCCTTAGAACAAGAAAAAATGTTTGATAGTTGGTAAAAAGTTTATCTATTATTTTATCTTTTTAGTTTGATTATCAATAGAAATTAATCATCTATAAACACATCACAAAAAGGAACAAATCCTCCTTTCCTACTTTCTAAAATAAAAGAACAGGAAGCATGTCATATAGGAAAGTAAGCTCTCCACTGAGGCGTCTCTGAGTCACTGGAGCTAAAATAAATCTGGTGAAAGGACAGTTTTGTGTAACTGAAAGGAATGTTAATGACAAAAACTTTTGGCATCTTCAGATTGAATTATGTATGTCAGAACAGCAATTCTAATGCTGGGGTGCAGGGAAGAAAATATTAAACTTTATGTTACTATTCTCATCCTTTAAAAACATCCAGTGTAATGTAAATTCCATAATGTATATTAATATATTTTATAATAAATATACATGTGAGGGGACTGTTTTGTGGGTGTTTACTGATGATGTGGGCAATCAAAAATAGAGGTCACTATTTATCTTATTTGTAAATGATTTTTAATGTTCCACAACATTTGGTGATATGAAACTGTTGAGGAACAACTCTGGGATTACCATTATTCCTGCAGAAGTGAGTTACTTGGCTGGAGAGGCAGCCCACCTGGAGTAGCCCTGGGCCTTTTTGGATGTCGCAGTCTGTCCATAAGGGCTCATGACTGCAGTGCTCAGACTCCTGGGGACTGGCAAAGGTTTCCCTTGATTACCTCTCAAAATCCCAAGAATCTTTACCATCTGAGGGTGCTACTGGTCCTACTGAAATCTCCAAGGGGACGCACTAGAGAGAGAGCCCTTTAAGTATCTGGCTACTGAAACAGATACCTCTCTTTCTCTGACCTAAGGGCACACACAAACTCTCAGTAACATCTAAGAGGGAGGAATAAACTCCAATGATAGCGGTAAAAATTCATGTAACAAAAGAAGACAGTCTCTTTTCTCTTGCTTTGTCAAAGAAAATGGATATTCTTCTACTTAGTTTAAGTGGCCCAAGACCTCACATGGGTCAGAGAAGAAAAGGAGTTCTCTAAATTTGCTGTTAATCCACTAGGGCAGATTATGTATTTTCAGTATGAGAAGAATGGATTTGACAGAGTAACTGAAAGAAAAATGGCAATTTTATTCAACAAGAAGGATAAAAGAAAAATAAAATTCACATCCTTCTAAACACAGTAGTCGGAAAACCTCACTATCAGAAAGTCAAGTCCTTTCATGTAACTTGTAGCAAAGATGTTTAACATGGGAAATTCACTGAAAGACTACAAAAAATAAAGTAGTAATGCTTTGGGTTTACGAATCATTCTAGGAAGAAGCAATGGCAGATTTATTAAAGTTAACTGGAGCGTCAAAATACAACTTCTGTATTTCTTTTAGTTAGTTAGATTTTTTAATTTCAAAGAGGTAGCACGTTATGGTTTTACGTAACAGCTTTGGCTCTCCATATGGCTTACCGAGATCATGACATAGCCCAGCAATCTGAACACAGAGCATATCTCGTTCACTGATCTGCAGCTCTGGTTGTTTTTCATGCAGTGCACGAACTAAACATCCTGCCAGATACCCTACACTGCGGAGCAAAAAAACAAAACAAAAATAAAGTTACTCTTCTGTTCAAAAGATGAGTGATACATGTGGTACACAAGTATGGTTTCTCAGATGTTCTAAAATATCTCTAGGACAACTTAACAGAACAGTCTACTTCAGAATAAGGTAGAAAAACACGAACAATCTCATAAGTAGGACCTCTCGGCTCAGCATCGCTAATCATGAGGGAAATGGAAAATCCAAAACACAATGCGATACCACCTCACACCCATTAGGATGGCTATTATCTGGAAAAAAAAATGTTGGCCAGGATGAGGAGAAATTGGAACCCTTGTACACTGTTAGTTTCAATGTAGAATGGTGCGGCCATATGGAAAACAGTATGGCAGTTCCTCAATAAATTAAAAATAAAATTATCGAATGACCCAGCAGTTCCTTTATGGGTATACACCCACAATAATAGAAAGCAGAGCCTCAAAGAGAGATTTGCACACCCATGTTCATAGCAGCACTATTCACAAAAGCCAAAGAGATGGAAGCAACTCAAGTGTCCACCCATGAATGAATAGATAAACAAAACATGGTCTATCCATAGAATGGAATATGATTCAGCCTTAAAAAGGAAGCTTATGACACATGAGGAAACATGGATGAACCTCAAGGAAAGTATGTTAAGTGTAATAAGCCAGGAACAATCTCACTTATATGATATCACTTATATGATATACCTAGAGCAGTCAAATTCATAGGAACAGAAACTAGAGTGGTGATTACCAGGGAATGGAGGGAGAAGGGTATGGGGAATTGTTGTTTAATGGGTTTAGAGCTTCAGTTTTGCAAGATGAAAAAGTTCTGGAGCTTGGATGCACAATAATGTGGATATATTTAATACTACTGAGCTGTACACTTAAAAATGATTAAGATAGTAAATTTTATATTCTGTGTATTTTACTACAATTTCTTTTTAAAAAAGCAGGGCTTCTGGCTTTGTAATGTTTACAACATAGACTGAAGATAAAATGCCTAACAAATATTAAATGCACTTTCAGCACTTCTCCCTGAAAGTAATTCCAGAAAAAATACAATTATCTTTCTTTTCCTCTAAACCCTGAGCTCCATGAAGATAGAAACCATTGCTATCTTTTTGGTTTGGCAGGGCCAGTAAGTTTTTAATAAATATTTGCTGATGAATGAAGATTTGAGTAGATACATGTGGTCTGGCTAATTAAAAATGGTTCAAAACAAACAAACCCAAAAAGTAATACACTGGGAGTACTTCATGAAAATCTAAAAAACTGTCCAGGTCTTCCCAGCCCATTATTTTATAATAGGAAAGTAGACCAAAGTCTCAACTCCGTGACACATAACCAAGGTGCCACCTTCTCTAGGCTCATGAATGCTTTTCTGATTTACATTATTTCCTGTCAGGTAGGAACATGATTTGGTTTCAAAGGGTAATTCTATATAAGAGGAAATAGGGGGTACAGGAAAATTAAATAATCAAACTCAAAAAGTTAGTTATATCAGTAACAAACACTACTGGCTTTTAAATAATAAACACAAATTATTGCATCCAAATGATCTGTCAATAGACACTTTCATTATCTTTCCAGGAAGGATGTGAGACAGTTTATAAGGATACAAAAGATAAGATAAGACAATCATTTCATGAGGCAGAAGGCACTTAACTATAAGTTCCCCACCAGTTCCCTTCTTACCCTAGACTATGTTCAAATCGGTTGTGTGAAGCTCCTGGAAAAACATAGTAACCACCTCCCAACTGTTTAATATATCGAAGCCGCTGAAATTGAGGAGTGTCAATGATTCGGATGAGGAGAGGGTGGAGTTCAATGTGGCCATGGATAGGATCATTAATTACCTGGAAAATTAAGTTTAAATTAACGAGTAATAACATTTAACTCCATCTAAAAATTTTGTGCACCATTCCTAGCTACAGTGCAAAGTCAAAGCTATTTAATGTCCTCAAGAATACTACTTAGGGAAATGACAAGATATTGATATCCCCTTATTTAAGTTATCACTACCAGACAGATCAAGTGTACTGGAATCTGGGTATATTTTACTTCTTCCTAGTGGATTCTAATAACACAGAGATAAGGATTTCAATCTTTTTATTATGCATATGATTTAATTAGCCTTTAATAAGCTAGTCTTGTATTCAAATTAAACATAATCACTCAAAATACTCATTCAGATCATATAAGCCATATTAGTACCCATACTGTGCCTATTTTTTCCCTAAATGTATCTATAATTTTCACAATTATTCATTACTCTAAGATTAAACAGGGGCTTTAAATATGGGTCATAAATTAGTGCCACTCTATACTTCTTTAAATAAAGATACATCTTTCTTAACTGTCCATAATTGCCTTTTAAAGAGAAAGCTACAGAATAAAAAAGGAACCTGATAGATGATCTAATCCATGATTTTCAAACTGCTTCAAATTGTTCCATGAAGTTCTTTAAAAATACATGGAATTCTGGGAGATGAAGGACCTTATCAGTCTTGTTTACTGCCATATTCTCAGAACCTACCACAGAGTGCCTGGTATACTGTAGGAACTGAAATATGTTTTAAATGACTATAGTTGAACCACTACTGCAAAGATATCTATGTTAACATGCTGTTATACTTAAAGTGTACCAGGTCTGTACACAGAAATTTATAAAGTATGCATTATAGAAGCTCAAGGCTGTAAAGTAACTTAAAGGGATCAGCTGATCTAACATTTATTTGAACATACTGTTAATAAAGAAGTTATTTCCTTTAAAAAGGGCTCAATTCAACTTGGGTAACAACAGCCTGAGTCAAATAATGACTAGAATTTATAACTATGTTCAAGAATATATGTACATTAACAAAGAGTAGATGTATAGTTGATGTTTAGTATTAGTTTTTTCCACTCTGCTCTATAAAACCACTTTATCAAGTTCCGTCACCTCTAATAATACATCAAGAATGATGTCAAAGTATTTCAGGAATAGAAGGAACAGAGATGTCTTAATTCAACCTGGGAATGTCCTTATCAGTCAGAAAAAGTTCCACAATCTTTAAATATATGAAAATCATACACTGGTCTATTCCTTCCCTTTTATATAAGATTAATGTAACCACAACAAATGAGAATCTATTTTATTAAAAATTATCAAAGAAAAATTCTACAATCTAATTTTAATCCATTTAAAGGACTAGAAGTCTTCACAGTCTATTTTTCAGGTATAACTTTGTGTGTATGTGCATGTGTATAATAACTCTTTTTAAGATATTTATTTCACCCTAAGTATACTAAAACAAAATAAATTTAAACTTTACAAAAAAGTAACTCAATGAAAATTATTTTTAACTTAATATCATAATATACACACACTCTTCATGTCAAAATGCACCACGAGCACTTTCTCATTTTACTAATCCTAATAATTACTATTTTAATGGCTCCATTTCATTGATGAACCAACATTTCTAAACCATTCCCTTAATACTGGGCAATAAGTTGTTGGAAATTCTAATTACATTATTTCATATTCCTTTCCAAACTCTTTGTATGTTATGTGCTACTGACATGTTTTGATCATTGTTTGCAATACATTATTTTTGTTCTTCCAGTATTATTTAATATAAACTACTCTTTATACAGTCACATGGCTCATTTACTTGTCACTTTTAAAGGCTATATAATATTCTATTGTGTTACTAGCCAAGCAGGATGAAAAAATCTTATTGTCTATTAGGTGTCTTTTGTATATACCAAGCACTGAGTATAAAATGAGTAAGGCACCATTCCAGCTCTCTGGGAAAGACAACAGAATCTATGTCCAGAGTACTAGGAAAAGAGAATGGAGAAAAAGAAACAAAGGAGGGTCAATTCTACTTAGAAGAAAAGAGAGTGAAAGCACCAAAAAAAGATTCAGAGCTGGTGATTCTAAGATTTAAAACCTATTAGCAAGAGAACGTACAGAAAGTGGATATTTCACTCTCTTAAAATTCATTAACCCATAGGACAAATCAATGTCAATTATGTCAAACACTGCAATTCCTCCTCACGGTTATACAATTCCTGGCTTCAGAGACCAAGTGAACTAATTTTAGCATGAGGAGCCAAGAATAAGAGGTTGTCACTCTGGGTTATGCAATGGTTTCTTAGATAGGACACCAGCACAAGAAGCAAAAGAAAAAATAGATAAACTGGACTACATTAAAATTAAAAACTTTTGTACTCCAAAGAATAATACCAAGAAAGTAAAAAGATAATCCAGAGAATGGGAGAAAATATTTGCGAATCATACATCTGATAGGAGACTTGTATTCAGAATAAATACTCTTACAATTTAAATAAGCTTGTGGTGATGACTGAACAGCTCTGTGAACTTTCTAAGAAACAAGGACTTGCATACTTTGTCTGAGTTGAAAGGTATGTGAATAATATTTCACCATAACTGTTTAAAAAAAAAAAGAATAAAAGGTAGATACCAAATTAGGGTAGGAGTCAATTCTTTTCAACTGTACTGCTGATGAAGCTAACTAGATCATACAAGGTACCAATTTTATTACTATATGGTGACTCAAGTACTTAGTATCTTTAAAAGTTATTTTCTACAACTGTAATTTATACTTCACAAATGAGATTAAACAACTTCCTGTTTCTGAAGAAAAACAGAAAAAAAAGTACCAAATGAAACCACTGGGGCTGCCTTAACTATTATTTCAAAAATATTTTTGTTGTGAATTATAACTGTGAAAATGTGATCTCAGAGATCATCTGAGATGATTCCACCTAGTAAAGAAAACTCACCTTCTCTATGCCCTACCTGCTGCTACATCCTATGCTGCTGGTACTGATGAAGGAGAAAATAAAATACAGGACAACAACTTTCTTCCAATTGCAGGACCAAATAGTTAGATACTGTCTTTGGTAAGTGACCATTCTATTTACTTATTCATAAAAAGAATGAACTATTTTAATATTAGGTAATTTTTTCAGAAAGGGCTGTAATTTGATTATTCTTCAAATAAAATATCTGTTGGAAGAACAGCTACTTTGTCTATAAAAGAACATTCTTGTAGGACTGAACCAAATGAATTCATTAAATACTTTCAAACATGGCTTTCAATGGAAGATAAGCAGGCTAACTTGCAAAAGTAAAACTGAAACGTGTTCACATAAGGATCTGAGAAAACTCAAATACTATACATTAAATACATGAAATACCTGACGAAAAATGCAAATGATGATCACCCAAAAGGGTGCAAAAGGGGAATGAGATACCCTACATATTCTTCTAGATCTGGAACTATTTTTAACCTATAGATGCCAAAAGGGTGAAAAATAAGGTACACTTCATGTCACAAACCAATTGCGAAACATTTTTAAAATTATGGTATTAGAATTATCCTAAAGAGTTTGTGAAAAATGCAAATTTTGAGGTGTCGACTCTAAATTCCCAGAATCAGAATTTCTGGGATAGGGGCCAGTTGATAGCTTGTTTAAATGATTCCTGGGACACTGGGTCTGAAAAACAGGGCTTCTGATGTCTAGAAGGGCCTGGAAGATGAGAATATCAACAATTATTGATAGATTAAACTTTAGGAATATATCCATGCTTTGGACTAGTTTTTGAGAAAAAAGTCTACCAAAGTTAAGAAAATTTAGTACAACTTTAAAAGTTATTCTATGACTGAGGGGTAATTAGGACTATGTGTGCTAATGTGAATGATTCTCAAAAATATAATGTTAAATGAGTTTAGAAGGTTACTTACTGTGAAATAGTTTATATAAAAATTTTAAAAGGTGAAATAATACTATACATTGTTTATAGCTATGTACACATGTAGTAAAAGTAAAAAAGTATTTATGAAAATGATGAAATCAAATTCAGAACAGTGCTTACTTTTCGGGGAGAAAGGACAAAAGCAGAATTCAGAAGGGGTACACAGGAGGCCTACTGTTTCTAATATTTTGTACTAAAAACAATAGATCTAAAGCAAATTGGGCAAAAAGTTAAGCTCTGACAAACTGGGTAGTGGTCTATTTATGCTTTTCTGTATACTTAAAATACTTTAGTTTTTCTTCTGATTTAAATATTCTGTGCTTATTTTAGAACATGCAGCAAGTTTAGAAAAGTAAAAATTCATTATGCACAATCCTATTATTGAGATTCCTTCCATTATTTTTTAAATGAATTCTACATAATTGAGTTATATCATTTTATATTAAAAAACATGATAAAAAACTCATATTTCTCTTACCTTCATTGTATCAACAGAAATCTCACCCAGTCGTTGTATATAATTAAGCAGCTTCTTTCTCTCCCCCAAGGTTCTACAATTATAACAGGATAAGCAAACTCATCTTATTTATATAATAAACTCTAGAGTATATAATAAACTCCAATTATCTATACTAATAAAAAGAAGTCATATTAGAATTCATAATTCAAACATGCTCCTCCTAGAAATTCTCTCTTTCCTCTGCTTCTAAGACATGAAATCCCCCGGGAAGAGTTTCTGCTCTTGGGATTTCAACATCTCCTACATCTCTACTGAATGCTCAATTTATACTTGAAACTTATTTTAACCTAACTGAAGTCAACACCTATCCTCATGATCCTGAATTTGCATGGCTCACGTATGTGAAAACTCAACACAGCACTCTTTAAAGTAGAGCATAATAACAAAAAAGGACTTTGGAATCAGAACTCACTCCCATCTGCACATGTTATCTGTGTGACCTAGGGCAAGTCACTTAAATTTTCAGGACATTGATTTCTCATCTATAGCACAGGGACAATACTATTTACCTCACAGGACAGGAGAGGGATTAAACAGTGTGTTCTGCAGTGGGTTACAATAAAGACTCAGTTCCTGCCCTTGAGAACTACAGGAGAACTTTAACTATGACCACAGGTGTTACAGAAATTATAACTGATTATAAATTCAATATTTATCCCATCAGCTGTGTTTTAACTACAAGAACCCAGGAGTTCATGTAACCAAGGGGTGAATATGTACACAAGGTTACCTAAATTGGCCAAAGATGTTATATTTGGGAAGGCTACATTTGTTTAACAAACTGAGCCTCTGCCATATCAAAATAAGTTTCAAAGAGAAGTAATTGTTGGTTACTGCAGTTAAGATACAGTTAAATCAAATGCAAATGTCTAGGATACTATGAAAGCCTTGGATATGCAGAAGACTCCTTGGCAGGGGTGGCTGTTGGTCCTGTGATCAGTCCATGGATGGATTTTATTTTATTGATTATAGTGGTGAAATTACAAAGGTTCGAGTTTGACTTATGAGAACCAGTTATGACTCATGCACAAATTAAACACATATGAAGGTTTTAGCTTTATTTATATCCATCTTCCTTTGTCAATAATCCTTATTAATACTCCCATTTTGAGAAAGAACTTAATAGGAATTAAACAGTTTGAAATCATGTAATTCACTATCCTGCTTCATTTACACTTACTAATAGGTTCAGGCATATCAGCCTGACAACCAGATGAATGTCAAAAGAAGCAGCAGGCAAGGAGTTAGTCTTTACTGATCTACTAGCTAATTAGATTGAAAAATAAGCCTTTGCTAAAAGCCCTAGACAGACTTGAATTCAGGAGCATTACAACTGGCCTCTATGCTGTACCCTGACATCTACTATAACTACGAAAACTAAGAATGACTTTCTTGAGATGTATGGAAACATTATTACAGCTGATTAATCATTAAAGCAACATATCTCGTGTTTTATTATTCCCCTAGCCTCCTCATCAGTTTGACATAACAAGTGCAGGAAAAAGACCAAGCTTTGAGAAGTAAGTATAAGTGAGCTGTAACTGACCAGGTTAAGTATAGTTACACAGTTGAGCATAACCAGGAGTCATAGCATGAAATGCCAAATCTAAACCAACCTCACTGCCCAGTATTTTCCTTAACCAATACTACAGAAAATCTCTTTTACATTTATTTTGCCATAGCCATTGCCAAGACAAAACAAAAAGCGCTCCAGTGGCTCTTGTCACATATTTTAATCAGTGATATCTTCATGAATAGTCTTTTTGTGTTTTAATTAAGTGATGACTACTAGGTCATGGACTGTAGGTAATTATAGTAAGATTTTATTGCTGTATTTCATTTTTTCTGAAATCTAATGTTTCTTACAACTGATGTGTACAGTTAATGTGACAATGTTTCTTATTTCCTAGAAAAACCTTAAAAACCAACAGTTAATCATAAAATTGAGGAATTACAAGAAGTGCTTGTCTAAACTGGATTCCCCCTAGAAAGCAGAGTCTAGGACAAGAGTTTGCATACAGGTCACTTATTTTGGGACATGAATCCTATGAATATAAGCAGGGGACTAGGAAAGGTGAAAGAGGAAATGGGGGGGAAACAGCGCCAGGGTACAGTAATGTTGGTTGCACTTACGATACTATATGAACATCCGCAGCTGATCCTACTGGAATCTTCAAAGGCAGCTTTGTCCAGCAGAACTTTCTCATGATGGAAATGTACTGTATCTGCCCTGTCCAACATGGTAGCCACCAGCCGTTAAGTGGTTACTGAGCACTTGTAACATGGCTAGCATAACTGAGGAATTTTAATTTTAATAAATTTAAACATGTATCTAGTGGCTACTGTATAGAAAAAACATAGTTCTAAAGAGACCTGCACTCACTGAAATAAGCCAAGTGGAAAAAGACAAGTATCAAATGATTTCACTCATATGTGGAGTATAAGAACAAAGAAAAAAACTGAAGGAACAAAACAGCAGCAGACTCACAGAACCGAAGAACGGACTAATAGTTACCAAAGGGAAAGGGACTGGGGAGAATGGGTGGGAAGGGAGGGATAAGGGGGAAAAAGGGGCATTACGATTAGCAGATGCAATGTTGGGGGGGCATGGGGAGGGCTGTACAACTCAGAGAAGACAAGTAGTGATTCTATAGCATCTCAGTATGCTGATGGACAGTGACTGTAACGGGGTTGGTGGGGGGGACTTGATGAAGGGGGTAGTTCAATAACCATAATATTGCACATGTAATTGTAGATTAATGATACCAAAATAAATTATATAAAAAAAAGAAGAGTCCTGCAGAAGCCACCAAGAGTTATGAGGTGCACACAAACGCTGTGCCTGTAATGTTCCTTTTGGAAGTTTGTCTATTCTGTTCACTCATGTGTCCCAAGTTCCTGGAAAAATTCCTAACACATAGTGAGTCCTTTATAAATATTTGTTGCATATATCAATAGTATTTGGGGTCCACAAAGTATATAGTTCCCTTTAAAAGGAAGACCCTATCAGAATGAATTCCATTCAATTAAAACATTAAGAATTATTGTACATAAGAAACAGGGAGTAGGGGGACTTTGAGGGGACTGAGAGGGCTAAAATCTGATTACGAAAGAGGCAAGATAAGGGCCCTGAAGATTACATCCAAAGGACACTTATTAAAAGTCAGTTAGTTAGATTCTGGGAAGATGGCGGTGTGAGCAGGGTGGCGGAAATATCCTCCCCAAACCATATATATTTGTGAAAATACAACAAATACACTATTCCTAAAAAAAGAGACCAGAAGATACAGTACAACAGTCAGGCTACAGCTACACCTGTGAGAACTAGGTGCTTCACGAAGCAGGTAAGATAAAAAGCCGTGACCCGGCGGGACCCGAGCACTCTCCCACCCCAGCGCACCGGCAGCAGGAAAAGGTTCAGAGTGGGGAGGGAGTGGAGGCACAGGCTCGCCAAATAACCAGCCCTGGTGATCTGTGCTGGGAGCACTGACACACATCGCGTGCTGTATCGGAGATTAGCGAAACAGAAGCGCAGGATCCGAGACAGAGACAACAAGGGGGTCCCCTCAGCCGGCTCCCTGGGACAAAACAAAAAAGGGCGCTTTTTTGTTGTTGTTGTTGTTCTGTTTTTTGTTTGTTTGTTTTGTTTGGTTAAAGTCTTAAAGAGACAAGGGCCCAACAGCGGAACAAAATCGTCCCAGCGCACTCAGCCCAGCAGCCTGGGAGTCTTGGGGAATTTCGGACCACCTGGCCAACGGCCGGGCAAAGCAGCCATGCTGAGGCTTCCCACAGTAATCAGCAGCCTCCCATTTCTGTCCCCACCCCTGGCCAGTGCCACAAAGATCAGGAAGCCCCCACTGCTGCAAAACAGCGGAGGAGTGGGCCCGTTCACAGCATTCTCACAGAATCTACTTCTGGCAGGCACACAGCTAAGCGGGAAAGACCCCAGAACCCACATCAAGGGCTGGAAAGCACCAAGGGGACCAGAAAGCACCCAGCGAGACTTCAAACCCCCGCAGTGCTATAGGCTAGGATAAGGACGATCCCGCACACAGGCAGCTCCAGGGATTATCCCAGAGACTGCCTCCCAGTGGGCGAGAAACAAGTTCAGGCCCCAGAGACAGGCAAGGAGAACAACAAGCAGGAAGAGACTTTGTTCTCCCAGCTGACACACAGAGCACCTACCAGCAACCACTTCTATCACCATGAAAAGACAGAGGAATATGGTACAAAGATTACCCAGACAACACAGAGAGAGGGCCTGATGGAATACATTTATAAAATCTTCCTGAAAAGGAATTAAGAATAAAAGTCATAACTATGCTGATGGATCTACAGAGAAATATGCAAGAGCTAAGGGAGGAAGTGAGGAAAGACAATGCAGAAATCAGACAAATGATTAACAGGCTGAAGAGCAGAATGGACGAGGTGCAAGAGACTGTTAATGAACAGAAATCAGAGAACAGGAATACAGACAAGCTGAGGCAGAGAGAGATAAAAGGATCTCCAGGAATGAAAGAATATTAAGAGAACTGTGTGACCAATCCAAACAGAAAAATATTTGCATTATACGGGTACCAGAAGAAGAAGAGAGAGAAAAAGGGATAGAAAGTGTCTTTGAAGAAATAATTGCTAAAAACTTCCCCAAGCTGGGTAAGGAAATAGTTTCTCACTCCACGGAAGCCCACAGATCTCCCAACACAAGGGACTCAAGGAAGACAACACCAAGACACATAATAATTAAAATGGCAAAGATCAAAGATAAGGACAGAGTATTGAAGGAAGCTAGAGAGAGAAAAAAGATCACCTACAAAGGAAAACCCATCAGACTACCATCAGACTTCTCAACAGAAACATTACAGGCCAGAAGAGAATGGCATGATATATTTAACGCAATGAAAGACAAGGGGCTTGAGTCAAGAATACTGTATCCAGCATGATTATCATTTAAATTTGAGGGAGGCATTAAAACAGTTCCCAGATAAGTAAAAGTTGAGGAAATTTGCCTCCCACAAACCACCTCTACAGGATATCTTAAAGTGACTGCTCTAGATGGAAGCACGTCTAAGCCTAAAAAGATGTCACCAGAGAAAATAAAATTATGGCAAAGAAAGCAGACCATCCACATACTAATTAAAGGCAAAAAGTAAAATCAACTATCCACAAAATAGTCAAAAGAAATGTAAAAGAGTACAGAATAAAACACCTAGTATATGAAGAATGGAGAAGGAAGAAGAGAGAGACAAATAAAGAAGCATCTGATGGTTTATAATAGCTTAACAAGAGACTTAAGATAGACTGTTAGATAGTGATTCTATAGCATCACACTACACTGATGGACAGTGACTGTAATGGGGTTGGTGGGGGGGACCTGATGAAGGGGTAGTTTAATAATCGTAATATTGCACATGTAATTGTAAATTAATGATAATAAAATAAATTATATTAAAAAAAAAAAAAAAAAAAGAAAACATCAAAGATAGACTGTTAGATAGTAAAGAAGCTACCCTTGAACCTTTGGTAACCACGAATCTAAAGCCAGCAATGGCAATAAGTACATATCTATCGATAATCACCCTAAATGTAAATGGACTGAATGCACCAATCAAAAGACACAGAGTTACTGAATGGATAAAAAAGCAAGACTCATCTATATGCTGCTTATAGAAGACACACCTCAAATCCAAAGATATATACAGACTAAAACTGAAGGATGGAAAAAGATATTTCATGCAAACAACACGGAGAAAAAAGCAGGTGTTGCACTACTTGTATCAGACAAAATAGACTTCAAAATGAAGAAAGTAGCAAGAGATAAAGAAGGACATTATATAATGGTAAAGGGGTCAGTCCAACAAGAGGATATAACCATTAAAAATATGTATGCACCCAACACAAGAGCGCCAACATATGTGAAACAAATACTAACAGAATTAAAGGAGGAAATAGAGAGCAATGCATTCATTTTAGGAGACTTCAACACACCACTCACTCAAAAGGACAGATCAACCATACAGAGAATAAGTAAAGACACAGAGGCACTGAACAACACACTAGAACAGATGGACCTAACAGATATCTATACAACTCTGCACCCAAAAGCAGCAGGATACACATTCTTCTGAAGTGCACATGGAACATTTTCCAGACTAGACCACATACTAGGCCACAAAAAGAACCTCAGTAAATTTAAAAATATTGAAATCCTACCAACCAACTTCTCAGATCACAAAGGTATAAAACTAGAAATAAATTTTAGAAAGATATCAAAAACACTCACAAATACATGGAGACTTAACAACATTCTCCTAATTAATCAATGGGTTAACGACCAAATCAAAACAGAAATCAAAGAATATATGGAGACTAATGACAGCAATAACACAAAGCCACAACTTCTGTGGGACGCAGCAAAGACAGTTCTAAGAGGAAAGTATATTGCAATCCAGGCCTATTTAAAGAAGGAAGAACATGCCCAAATGAATAGTCTAAAGACACAATTACTGAAATTGGAAAAAGAAGAACAAATGAGGCACAAAGTCACCAGAAAGAGGGACATAATAAAGATCAGAGAAGAAATAAATAAAATTGAGAAGACTAAAACAATAGAAAAAAATCAATGAAACCAAGAGCAAAGGTCTTTGAAAAAATAAACAAAATAAACCCCTAGCCAGATTCATTAAGACAAAAAGAGAATCTACACACATAAACAGAATCAGAAATGAGAAAGGAAAAATCACGATGGACCCCACAGAAATACAAAGAATTATAAGAGAATATTATGAGTATCTATATGCTAACAAGCTGGAAAACCAAGAAGAAATGGACAACTTCTTAGAATAATACAACCTTCCAAGACTGACCAAGCAAGAACCAGAAAAACTAAACAGACCAATCACCAGCAATGAAATTGAATCAGTAATCAAAACTACCCAAGAACAAAACACCCGGACCAGATGGATTCACCTCTGAATTCTACCAGATATATAGAGAAGAAATAACACCCATTCTCCATAAAGTTTTCCAAAAAATAGAAGAGGAGGGAATTCTTCCAAACTCATTCTATGAAGCCAGCATCACTCTAATACCAAAACCGGGCAAAGACCTCACCAAAAAAGAAAATGACAGACCAATATCACTGATGAACGTAGATGCAAAAATACTCAACAAAATATTAGCAAACCAAATTCAAATATACATCAAGAGGATCATACACCATGATCAAGTAGGATTCATCCCAGGGATGCAAGGATGGTACAACATTCAAAAACCCATCAACATCATCCACCACATCCACAAAAAGAAGAACAAAAACCACATGATCATCTCCATAGATGCTGAAAAAGCATTTGACAAAATTCAGCATTCATTCCTGATTAAAACTCTCAACAAAATGGGTATAGACGGCAAGTACCTCAACATCATAAAGGCCATATATGACAACCCCACAGCTAACATCATACTTAACAGGGAGAAGCTGAAAGCTTTTCATCTAAGATCGGGAACAAGACAGGGATACCCACTCTCTCCACTGTTATTCAACATAGTACTGGAGGTCCTAGCCACGGCAATCAGACAAAACAAAGACATACAAGGCATCCAGATTGGTAAAGAAGAAGTCAAATTGTCACTATTTGCAGATGACATGATACTGTACATAAAACACCCTAAAGACTCCACTCCAAAAGTACTAGAACTAATATCTGAATTCAGCAAAGTTGCAGGATACAAAATTAACACACAGAAATCTGTTGCTTTCCTATACACTAACAACGAACTAACAGAAAGAGAAATCAGAAAAACAATTCCATTCACAATTGCATCAAAAAGAATAAAAACCTAGTATAAACCTAACGAAGGAAGTGAAAGACCTATACTCTGAAAACTACAAGACACTCCTAAGAGAAATTAAAGAGGACACTAACAAATGGAAATGCATCCCATGCTCTTGGCTAGGAAGAATAAATATTGTCAAAATGGCTATACTACTGAAAGCAATCTACAGATTCAACGCAATTACTATCAAACTACCAACAGCTTTCTTCAATGAACTCGAACAAGTAATTCTAAAATTCATATGGAACCACAAAAGACCCCGAATAGCCAAATCAATCCTGAGAAGGAGGAATAAAAAAGGGGGAATTACGCTCCCTGACTTCAAGCTCTACTACAAAGCCACAGTAATCAAGACAATTTGGTATTGGCACAAAAACAGACCCACAGACCAGTGGAACAGAATAGAAAATCCAAACATTAACCCAAACATATACAGTCAATTAATATATGATAAAGGAGCCTTGGATATACAATGGGGAGATGACAGCCTGTTCACCAGCTGTTGTTGGGAAAACTGGACAGATATATGTAAGAGAATGAAACTGCACTACTGTCTAGCCCCATACACAAAGGTAAACTCAAGGTGGATCAAAGATCTGAATGTAAGTCATGAAACCATAAAACTCTTAGGAAAAAACATAGGCAAAAATCTCTTGGACATAAACAGGAACGACTTCTTCATGAACATATGTCCCCAGCAAGGGAAACAAAAGCAAAAATGAACAAGTGGGACCACATCAAGCTGAAAAGCTTCTGTACAGCAAAGGACACCATCAGTAGAACAAAAAGACATCCTACAGTATGGGAGAATATATTCATAAATGCCATATCTGATAAGGGGTCAACATCCAAAATGTATAAAGAACTCGCGCACCTTAACAAACAAAAAACAAAGAATCCAATTAAGAAACGTGCAGAAGACATGAATAGACACTTCTCTAAAGAAGAAATTCAGATGGCCAACAGGCACATGAAAAGATGCTCCACATCGCTAATCATCAGAGAAATGCAGATTAAAACCACAATGAGATATCACCTCACAGCAGTGAGAATGGCTAACATCGAAAACACAAAGAACAAATGTTGGCAAGGATGTGGAGAAAAGGGAACCCTCCTACACTGCTGGTGAGAATGCAAATTAGTTCAACCATTGTGGAAAGCAGTATGGAGGTTCCTCAAAAAACTCAAAATAGGAATACCATTTGACCCAGGAATTCCACTCCTAGGAATTTACCCTAAGAATGCAGCAGCCCAGTTTGAAAAAGACAGATGCACCCCTATGTTTTTCGCAGCACTATTTACAATAGCCAAGAAATGGAAGCAACCTAAGTGTCCATCAGTAGATGAATGGATAAAGAAGATGTGGTACATATACACAATGGAATATTATGCAGCCATAAGAAGAAAGCAAATCCTACCATTTGCAACAACATGGATGGAGCTAGAGGGTATTATGCTCAGTGAAATAAGCCAAGCCGAAAAAGACAAGTACCAAATGATTTCACTCATATGTGGAGTATAAGAACAAAGAAAAAAACTGAACAAAACAGCAGCAGACTCACAGAACCCAAGAACGGACTAATAGTTACCAAAGGGAAAGGGACTAGGGAGGATGGGTGGGAAGGGAGGGACAAGGGGGAAAAAGGGGCATTACGATTAGCAGATGTAATGTTAGGGGGGCACAGGGAGGGCTGTACAACTCAGAGAAGACAAGTAGTTACTCTATAGTATCTCACTATGCTGATGGACAGTGACTGTAATGGGGTTGGTGGGGGAGACCTGATGAAAGGGGTAGTGTAATCACCATAATATTACTCATTTAATTGTAGATTGATGATAATAAAATAAATTATATTTAAAAAAAAACCATAAACCTCTTAAAAGACACCATAGGCAAAAATCTCCTGAATATAAACATAAGGAACTTCTTTCTGAATGCATTTCCTCAAGCAAGGGAAACAAAAGCAAAAATGAGCACATGGTACTACATCAAACTAAAAAGTTTCTGTACAGCAAAGGACACCATCAACAGAACAAAAAGGCATCCTACAGTATGGGAGAATATATTTGTAAATGACATATCTGACAAGGGGTTAACATCCAAAATATATGAAGAACTCACACGCCTCAACACCCAAAAAGCAAATAACCCGATTAAAAAATGGACAGAGGATAGGAAGAGACAATTCTCCAAAGAAGAAATTCAGATGTCAACAGACACATGAAAAGATGCTCCATGTCACTAATCATCAGGGAAATGCAAATTAAAACCACAATGAGAAATCACCTAACACCAGTAAGGATCGCCAGCATCAAAAAGACTAAGAACAACAAATGCTGGCAAGGATGTGGAGAAAGGGGAACTCTCCTACACTACTATTGGGAATGTAAGCTAGTGCAACCATTGTGGAAAGCAATATGGAGGTTCCTCAAGAAAACTAAAAATAGAAATACCATTTGACCTGGGAATCCTACTCCTTGGAATTTAACCAAAGAATACAGCTTTTCAGACTCAAAAAGACATATGCACACCTATGTTTATTGCAGCACTATTTATAATAGCCAAGATATGGAAACAGCCTAAGTGTCCATCAGTAGATGAATGGATAAAGAAGAGGTCATACATATATGCAATGGAATACTATTCAGCCATAAGAAAGAAACAAATCTTACCATTTGCAACAACATGGATGGAGCTGGAGGACACTATGCTCCGTGAAATAAGCCAGGCAGAGAAAGACAAGTGCCAAATGATTTCCCTCATTTGTGGAGTATAAGAACAAAGCATAACTGAAGGAACAAAATAGCAGCAGATTCAGAGACTCCAAGAAGGAACTAGTGGTTATCAAAGAGGAGGGGTGTGGGAAGGTGGGTGGGGAGGGTGGGAGAAGGGGATTGAGGGGTATTAGGTTTACTACACGTGGTGTAGGGGGTCAAGGGGAAAACAGTGTAGCACAGAGAAGACAAATAGTGAATCTGTGGCATCTTACTACACTGATGGACAGGGACTGCAATGGGGTATGGGTGGGGAATTGATAATATGGGTAAATGTTGTAACCACATTGTTTTTTCATGTGAAACCTTCAGAAGAGTGTACATCAATAATACCTTAATAAAAAATTAAAAGAGAAAAAGAAATACCATTTGACCCAGGAATCCCACTCCTAGGAATTTACCCTAACAATGCAGCAGCCCAATTTGAGAAAGACATATGCACCCCTATGTTTACCACAGCACTATTTACAATAGCCAAGAAATGGAAACAACCAAAGTGTTCATCAGTAGATGAATGGATAAAGAAGATATGGTACATATACCCAATGGAATATTACTCAGCCATAAGAAGAAAACAAATCCTACCATTTGCAACAACATAGATGGAGCTAGAGGGTATTATGCTCAGTGAAATAAGCCAAGCCGAAAAAGACAAGTATCAAATGATTTCACTCATATGTGGAGTATAAGAACAAAGAAAAAATACTGAAGGAACAAAACAGCAGCAGACTCACAGAACCCAAGAACGGACTAATAGTTACCAAAGGGAAAGGGACTGGGGAGGATGGGTGGGAAGGGAGGGATAAGAGGGAAAAAGGGGCAGTATGATTGCAGATGTAATGTTGGGGGTGGCATGGGGAGGGCTGTACAACTCAGAGAAGACAAATAGTGACTCTATAGCATCTCACTACGCTGATGAACAGTGACTGTAATGGGGTTGGTGGGGGAGACTTGATGAAGGGGGTAGTTTAATAATCATAATATTGCACATGTAATTGTAGATTAATGATCCAAAATAAGTTATTAAAAAAAAGAATACTTAGGAGAAGCTAACAAAAGAATAAGTGATTAAAAAAAAACATGGGATGTGAACAATTTCCAGGGATGTGTTGTTTTAATTTGTCTGATTTTTTGCATAATATTCAAGATCAAATAGACAACATTCACCATGTTATAAGTTTTCACAAATGCCTGGATTGTTAAATTGGTTTTCCTTGTTTCATTGGATATGGCCTATAATTGTAGGTCTAATACTGTTATGTATTTGTATTCCTGTTCTAGTGTGTGTGCGGAAGGCAGTTGTTGGTCTTTTAAAGCCAATACAAGCATATGCTACTTTTCAAGAATTAACTTCAAGAAATAAGTGATTCCTTTTAAACAACTTTGTGAAATCATATACTGATTCCCCACCTGCATTTGCTGCAAGAAAATAATCATGTATATTGTGATTTTATCCAGATTTATAGCTGCTGGCTGTCCTCTCTTTCATATTTTATCTCCCCGTTTGGTCCCAGGAGATGGCTGGTTAGCCAGAGACGGGTAAGATTTCTCAGGGGAGGAACAACCTAAGACAGGCACAGTCGTAAGGGACCTCAGGTGAGCAACGTGGGGGCCAACTGAGGTGAGGCATAGAACCTCACCCCTCCAGACAAGAGAGACATTGCCTGTGACAAGCTATGTCACAGGCCGAGCCCAGCTAATCATTATTCTGGTACCTTCCACAAATATATGCATATGCATTTGCGTCAATTAAAACAAAAAAGGGGGAAATGTGGGATTCACTTATAATTTAAGTATAAAAATCATATGAATAATCATACTTGACTTGATTGATTATAGTAACTGAATTAGTTTCTCTGATATGACTGCCTTTGCTTGTTCACCTTGTGAGAACTTGTTCACTATGTTCCTTGCATTGTTCGCCTTGTGGGAGCTTGTTCACTGTATTGGAACTTGTTCATTGCATGGTGAGCAATAATGTCTTGTGTATTGAAAAGTTGTTAAGAGGAGAACTTCCGGGAAAATGGCGGTGTGAGCAGGGCGGCAGAAATCTCCTCCCAACACTATATTTATCTACGAAAACACAGAAAATACATCTATTCCTAAAAGAGAGACGAGAATACACAGGAAAGCGCACAGCGTGCAGCTACACCCGAGAGGACTCGGCACACCAAGAGGCGGGTAAGATACGGAGTCGTGACCCGGCGGGACCCGAGCCCTCCCCCACCCCAGCGCACCGGGAGGAGAGGATTCAGAGCCGGGAGGGAGTGGAAGCACACCCCGCGAAGTAGCCAGCCCCGGGGATCTGCGCAGGGAGCGCTGACCCACATTGCGCAGTGCAGCGGAGATTGGAGAGACAGAGGGGCAGGATCTGAGCGGGGAACGCGCCAAGGTGCTTGCAGCCGGCTCCCGGGAAGGAAAAAAAAAAAAAAGCGCGCGCTTTCTTCAGCGGTCTTAAAGAGACAGGATCCCAGCGGAGGAGCCGGATCGCCCAGGCACACTCAGCCCAGCAGGCTGGGAGTCCTGGGGAATGTCAGACGCCTTAGCTGGCGACTGAGGAAGCGTAGCCATACTTAACACTTCTCACTGAGATCAACAGCCTCCTATTCGTTCACACCCCTGCCAGAGTGATAAAGGGCCCTGCGGAGCGGCACAGTCACAGCTGTGGAATAGTGGGGCAATAGCGCCACCTAGAGCATTCCCACAGAATCTACGTCCGGTGGGCATTTTTTTTGTTGTTTTTTGTTTTGTTTTGTTTTTGTTTTTTCTTTTCTTTCTTTTTTTTCTTTTTTTCTCTTTTTTTTTCTCTTTTTTTTCTTCTCTTTTTAAAGTCTTAAAGAGCCCAGCTGACATACGTGGCAACTATCAGTGACCAAATTATACAGCCATGAAAAGACAGAGGAATATGGTTCAGACCAAAATCAACCAGACAACCCCAGAGAGGGAGTCTGAAGGGATGGAAATGCACAGCCTCCCTGAAAAAGAATTTAGAATAAAAGTCATAACCATGCTGATGGACCTACAGAGAAATGTGCAAGAGCTGAGGGAGGAAGTGAGGGAACTGAGGAAAGACAATACAGAAATCAGACAAGCGATCGACGGGCTTAACAGCAGAATGGATGAGATGCGAGAGACTGTTAATGGAATAGAAAACAGAGAACAGGAGTACAGAGCAGCTGAGGCAGAGAGAGATAAAAGGATTTCTAGGAATGAAAGAATATTAAGAGAACTGTGTGACCAATCCAAACGGAACAATATTCGCATTATAGGAGTACCAGAGGAAGAAGAGAGAGAAAAAGGGATAGAAAGTGTCTTTGAAGAAATAATTGCTGAAAACTTTCCCTCGCTGGGGAAGGAAGTAGTCTCGCAGTCCACCGAAGCTCATAGATCTCCCAACACAAGGGACCCAAGGAAGACAACACCAAGACACATAATAATTAAGATGGCAAAGATCAAAGATAAAGACAGGGTATTAAAGGCAGCTAGAGAGAGAAAAAAGATCACCTACAAAGGAAAACCCATCAGACTATCATCAGACTTCTCAACAGAAACCTTACAGGCCAGAAGAGAATGGCATGATATATTTAACGTAATGAAACAGAAGGGCCTCGAACCAAGAATATTGTATCCAGCACGATTATCATTTAAATATGATGGAGGGATTAAACAATTTCCAGATAAACGAAAGTTGAGAGAGTTTGCCTCTCATAAACCACCACTACAGGATATCTTAAATGGACTGCTCTAGAGGAAAGCACACCTAAGGCTAAAAAGATGTCACCAGAGAAAAAAAAATCATAGCAAAGAAAGCAGACCATCCAAATACCAACTAAAGGCAAAGAATAAAACACCTATTATAGAAAGAATGGAGGAGGAGGAATAAGAAGGGAGAGAAAGAAAGAAACATCAGACTGTGTTTACAATAACTTAACAAGAAAGTTAAGTTAGATTGTTAGATAGTAAAGAAGCAACCCTTGAACCCTTGGTAACAACGAATCTAAAGCCAGTAATGGCAATAAGTACATATCTATCAATAATCACCCTAAATGTAAATGGACTGAATGCACCAATCAAAAGACACAGAGTAACAGAATGGATAAAAAAGCAAGACCCATCTATATGCTGCCTACAAGAAACTCACCTCAAATCCAAAGATATACACAGACTAAAAGTGAAGGGATGGAAAAAGATATTTCATGCAAACAACAAAGAGAAAAAAGCAGGTGTTGCAGTACTTGTATCAGACAAAATAGACTTCAAAACGAAGAAAGTAGCAAAAGATAAAGAAAGACATTACATAATGATAAAGGGGTCAGTCCAACAAGAAGATATAACCATTATAAATATATATGCACCCAACACAGGAGCGCCAGCATATGTGAGACAAATACTAACAGAATTAAAGGAGGAAATAGACAGCAATGCATTCATCTTAGGAGACTTCAACACACCACTCACTCCAGAGGACAGATCAACCAGACAGAAAATAAGTAAAGACACAGAGGCACTGAACAACACACTAGAACAGATGGACCTAACAGACATCTACAGAACTCTACACCCAAAAGCAACAGGATACACATTCTTCTCAAGTGCACATGGAACATTTTCCAGAATAGACCACATACTAGGCCACAAAAAGAACCTCAGTAATTTCAAAAATATTGAAATCCTACCAACCAACTTCTCAGATCACCAAGGTATAAAACTAGAAATAAATTTTAGAAAGAAATCAAAAAGGCTCACAAATACATGGAGACTTAACAACACTCTCCTAATTAATCAATGGGTTAACGACCAAATCAAAACAGAAATCAAAGAATATATGGAGACTAATGACAACAACAACACAAAACCACAACTTCTGTGGGACGCAGCAAAGGCAGTTCTAAGAGGAAAGTATATTGCAATCCAGGCCTATTTAAAGAAGGAAGAACATTCCCAAATGAATAGTCTAAAGACACAATTACTGAAATTGGAAAAAGAAGAACAAATGAGGCCCAAAGTCACCAGAAGGAGGGACATAATAAAGATTAGAGAAGAAATAAATAAAATTGAGAAGAATAAAACAATAGAAAAAATCAATAAAACCAAGAGCTGGTTCTTTGAAAAAATAAACAAAATAGATAAACCCCTAGCCAGACTCATTAAGAGAAAAAGAGAATCTACACACATAAACACAATCAGAAATGAGAAAGGAAAAATCACGACGGACCCCACAGAAATACAAAGAATCATAAGAGAATATTATGAGAATCTATATGCTAACAAGCTGGAAAACATAGAAGAAATGGACAACTTCTTAGAAAAATACAACCTTCCAAGACTGACCAAGCAAGAAACAGAAAAACTAAACAGACCAATCACCAGTGACGAAATCGAATTGGTAATCAAAAAACTACCCAAGAACAAAACCCCTGGGCCTGATGGATTCACCTCTGAATTCTACCAGACATATAGAGAAGAAATAACACCGATTCTCCTTAAAGTTTTCCAAAAAATAGAAGAGGAGGGAATACTTCCAAACTCATTCTATGAAGCCAGCATCACTCTAATACCAAAACCGGGCAAAGACCTCACCAAAAAAGAAAATTACAGACCAATATCCCTGATGAACGTAGATGCAAAAATACTCAACAAAATATTAGCAAACCGAATTCAAAAATACATCAAGAGGATCATACACCATGATCAAGTGGGATTCATCCCAGGGATGCAAGGATGGTACAACATTCGAAAATCCATCAACATCATCCACCACATCAACAAAAGAAGAACAAAAACCACATGATCATCTCCATAGGTGCTGAAAAAGCATTTGACAAAATTCAGCATCCATTCCTGATTAAAACTCTCAACAAAATGGGTATAGAGGGCAAGTACCTCAACATCATAAAGGCTATATATGACAAACCCACAGCTAACATCATACTTAACGGCGAGACGCTGAAAGCTGTTCATCTAAGATCAGGAACAAGACAAAGATGCCCACTCTCTCCACTGTTATTCAACATAGTATTTGAGGTCCTAGCCACAGCAATCAGACAAAACAAAGACATACAAGGCATCCAGATTGGTAAAGAAGAAGTCAAATTGTCACTATTTGCAGATGACATGATACTGTACATAAAAAACCCTAAAGATTCCATTCCAAAACTACTAGAACTAATATCTGAATTCAGCAAAGTTGCAGGATACAAAATTAACACACAGAAATCTGTTGCTTTCCTATACACTAATGATGAACTAACAGAAAGAGAAATCAGAAAAACAATTCCATTCACAATTGCATCAAAAAGAATAAAATACCTAGGAATAAACCTAACGAAGGAAGTGAAAGACCTGTACTCTGAAAACTACAAGACACTCCTAAGAGAAATTAAAGAGGACACTAACAAATGGAAATGCATCCCATGCTCTTGGCTAGGAAGAATCAATATTGTCAAAATGGCTATACTACCTAAAGCAATCTACAGATTCAATGCAATCCCTATCAAATTACCAACAGCTTTCTTCAATGAGCTGGAACAAATAATTCTAAAATTCATGTGGAACCACAAAAGACCCCAAATAGCCAAATCAATCCTGAGAAGGAGGAATAAAACAAGGGGAATTACACTCCCTGACTTCAAGCTCTACTACAAAGCCACAGTAATCAAGACAATTTGGTATTGGCACAAAAACAGACCCACAGACCAGTGGAACAGAATAGAAAATCCAAACATTAACCCAAACATATACAGTCAATTAATATTTGATAAAAGAGCCTTGGATATACAATGGGGAGATGACAGCCTCTTCAGCAGCTGGTGTTGGAAAAACTGGACAGCTACATGTAAGAGAATGAAACTGGACTATTGTCTAGCCCCATACACAAAGGTAAACTCAAGGTGGATCAAAGACCTGAATGTAAGTCATGAAACCATAAAACTCTTAGAAAAAAACATAGGCAAAAATCTCTTGGACATAAACATGAGCAACTTCTTCATGAACATATCTCCCCGGGCAAGGGAAACAAAAGCAAAAATGAACAAGTGGGACTATATCAAGCTGAAAAGCTTCTGTACAGCAAAGGACACCATCAGTAGAACAAAAGACATCCTACAGTATGGGAGAATATATTCATAAAAAACGTATCTGATAAAGGGTTGACATCCAAAATATATAAAGAACTCATGCACCTTAACAAACAGAAAGCAAATAATCCAATTAAGCAATGGGCAGAGGACATGAATAGACACTTCTCCAAAGAAGAAATTCAGATGGCCAACAGGCACATGAAAAGATGCTCCACATCGCTAATCATCAGAGAAATGCAGATTAAAACCACAATGAGATATCACCTCACACCAGTGAGGATGGCCAACATCCAAAACACAAACAGCAACAAATGTTGGCGAGGATGTGGAGAAAAGGGAACCCTCCTACACTGCTGGTGGGACTGCAAATTAGTTCAACCATTGTGGAAAGCAGTATGGAGGTTCCTCAAAAAACTCAAAATAGAAATACCATTTGACCCAGGAATTCCACTCCTAGGAATTTACCCTAAGAATGCAGCAGCCCAGTTTGAAAAAGATGCACCCCTATGTTTATTGCAGCACTATTTACAATAGCCAAGAAATGGAAGCAACCTAAGTGTCCATCAGTAGATGAATGGATAAAGAAGATGTGGTACATATACACAATGGAATATTATTCAGCCATAAGAAGAAAACAAATCCTACCATTTGCAACAACATGGATGGAGCTAGAGGGTATTATGCTCAGTGAAATAAGCCAAGCCGAAAAAGACAAGTATCAAATGATTTCACTCATATGTGGAATATAAGAACAAAGAAAAAATACTGAAGGAACAAAACAGCAGCAGACTCACAGAACCCAAGAACGGACTAATAGTTACCAAAGGGAAAGGGACTGGGGAAAATGGGCGGGAAGGGAGGGATAAGAGGGAAAAAGGGGCATTACGATTAGCAGATGTAATGTTGGGGGGGCACGGGGAGGGCAGTACAACTCAGAGAAGACAAGTAGTGATTCTATAGCATCTCACTACGCTGATGGACAGTGACTGTAATGGGGTTGGTGGGGGGGACCTGATGAAGGGGTAGTTTAATAATCGTAATATTGCACATGTAATTGTAAATTAATGATAATAAAATAAATTATATTAAAAAAAAGAGAAAAGTTGTTAAGAGAAAAAACTTCAAAAGTTCACATCCCAAGAAAAAATAATTTGTAACTATGTATGTTGAAGGATGTTAACTAAACTTACTGTGATAATCATTTCACAATTTAAAAAATGTAAAAAATAAATAAATAAATAAAAAGAAAAAAAAAAGAAAACAAATCCTACCATTTGCAACAACATGGATGGAGCTAGAGGGTATTATGCTCAGTGAAATAAGCCAAGCCAAAAAACACAAGTATCAAATGATTTCACTCATATGTGGCGTGTAAGAGCAAAGAAAAAAACTGAAAGAAAAAAACAGCAGCAGACTCACAGAACCCAAGAATGGACTAACAGTTACCAAAGGGAAAGGGACTGGGGAGGCTGGGTGGGAAGGGAGGGTCAAGGGGGAAAAAGAGGCATTACAATTAGATTTAATGTTGGGGGGGCACGGGGAGGGCTGTACAACTCAGAAGACAAGTAGTGATTCTATAGCATCTCACTACACTGATGGACAGTGAGTGTAATGGGGTAAGTGGGGGGGACCTGATGAAGTGGGGAGTTTAGCAACCATAATGTTGCAGGTGTAACTGTAGATTGATACCAAAAAAAAAAGTTGATTGGTTAAATGTGCTAAAGTGGTCTTTTTTTCATAATTTAATTTCATTATCAATCACTAAACTGTGGTGCAGGAAGTTATTCAGTACACTCCTTTGTTTTCATTCTTTGGTTACTGTTACCACAAACAACAATTAGCTAAGTGGAATTCGAGAACAAGAGAGTCTTTTACCGCTGTTGCCAATTCTCTAATAAAAACAAAGTCTCCATTTTAAGGAATATTTAATTATTGGCTCCTCAACTGAGATCTTTAAGGTGGACCCACACAAACCTAGACCCTAGAACCTTCAGCCACACAGGGATCTCTACCTATATACATAGTTTATTAAGGGCTTATCATATGCTCATTAGTTTACGTATATTGTCTCATTATTATTATCCATTTCATAGGAGCAGAAGCTGAAGAGTTAAATAACTTGCCCCAAATCATACAACTAAAAAGTGCCAAATTACCTTGGATAATGTCTTTAAATCTAATAGCAGGGATACATTCCAGTTTTAAGACAGCTTCAAAAAGTCCTAGAAATAGGTTCAAGATAGAGTTTGTATCCTTGATTTTTCTTGCCAACATTTTTTTTCTTTTGTTTCTATTTTCGGCTATTGGGTATATTTTCTACTGTGTATAATTAAATTATTCTTAACTTGAGAGTAAATATTTTCTAGGTTTATAGTTCAATTATTCTGAGAGAAAAAGGTTGGTCACTGTAAATTGCATTGAAGACTTGTCAGCAAAATTTAAAAAATAGGAGCCATTAGTAACATTAAACATAGGACATGCACAGCAAAAACCAACAAAAACAATTGTGTTAACAGGCAGGGGATTCTGTTTTAAAACTTTGTAGATTTAAAACGAGGACAGTTAATAATAGAGATTGTGGGCTTTTTCCCTCAAAGGCAAATAAAAAGGTCAAAGTGTGCTTGGGTATAACTTGAATTTTATCATTCTTACCTTATTCCAAGATTTTCAAGATGAGACTCATCAAGATAGGGCAGTAATGAGCCTGTGACTTTATTTTCTATTGAAGAAAAGAGAAAAAAGATGAATGATTTCAGTAGTTACAGCATATGTTTCTCGATTTCTTCAATTTGGATCTACCAAAATTGACTCAGATCAACATTTACTGAGCACCCACTACAGGTGTGATGCCGGGGTTCTTGTTCACGAAGCTTAAGAATGAGCTACACAACACTCAAGGTAGGAGAGCAAGGTACAGGCTTTTATTTAGAGATAAAGTGAAAGGAGTGAGTTCCCAGCTCACGCGAGGACGGGACAAGAGAGTCCAGAGTGGTGTGTTGTTTAGGGGTTTTACAGGCAGATTAGGATTTTTTGAGAACATGAAAAAAAGTTTAGGCAGTGGACTTATGAAGCGGTCCTAGGATATTTACAAGTAACTTGATACAAGTAACCTCTTGCTCTGTTGATTTTTCCCTGAGATACCAGCATCTTGGCCTGGGGGCATATGAAACAGGGCCACCTGCTCAGCCTGACCCCAAGGTGGTCTGAGGCAGTGTTTGCTGAAGAGTAAGTTAAGTGCAATCTTATCTTTAAGGTGGAATCCTTGCCTTTTACTGTGTTATGGCTGGGCTTGCATGCTAAATTAGTTTGCCTAGTTTGCAAAATCACCTCATTAGATCGGAAGGAGGAAAGACAGCACATAGGCCTGGGCCTTCTGGCATGTAAAATGAATCTTATACATGATTATACATAATTAGCATAAAACAAACATGTGCTACTTTTCTTTATCTGGGGTACACCAACTGATCTCACTGAAGAATGACTCTAGAGCTGAAGATTTAACACAGAGTTTTAGTAGGGGGGAGGGGTTTGTTGCATGTAGTTACATTGCTCTGACTGCAAATATCCTGCCTTGCTTTTTCCGGAGGCCCTCACCCTACTCTGACTACACCTACGATCCCTCTCAGGTGGACTGTGCCAAGTACCACTTTTTTGATCTGCCGCTTGGAAAACCTTAATTTTAACTAGATAACTATCCCAGGAGGCTTTTTTTGATAAATCAGGTGAAAAATTTAAAGTTACTGGAGTAAATTATTTGCAAGGAAGTTCAGCTGCAAAACCACCACTTCCTTCTAGAACAGGTAAGGTTCGGGGTGGGGGAAGGTAAAGAAAGGCAGTCTATTGTTATTCATAGAGTCAGGTCAAAACCATAGCCTGTGGGTACCCAACTTAATGATTTACTTCCAAAACCTCCAAGGAAAGGATATAACACTTTCTGTTTTTAAAAGACATACATGTGGTTTCTTTCTTTCTTTCTTTCTATATAATTAATTCTAATCCTTTCTGACTGCAGATACCAGAACTCTGAAGTATTTTCAATCTTCTTTCTAAAGACAACAGAAAATGAGGAAGTAATTTTTCAAGAATAAAAAATATTTCAATGAAAATTGCATTTTTTTGGATTTTTCTATCATAAAAAATTTTCCAATGTAAAAAATCCAAACAATATAAAAATAAAAAATATCAACTTACTTAAATTCTCCCAATAACTAATGTTAACATTTTGGGTAGTATCATTCAAGATATTTATGCCAGGTATGTAGTTTTACACAAATGAAATTGTTGTTTAAGTGTTTTTTCACACCCAATATATCATACGGATCTTTCTTGTCAATTATTAAACATCACCTTCAACAGCTGTCTTGTACCATAATACATTTAACCTATTGTTTCTGAGGTTTATGCTCTGTACCTCTAAAATGAGTATAACTTTACACTGAGATTTGTGCATTTTATGTACCTCAATAAAAAACTTTAAAAATGAGTCGGACAGGATTCAAGATGGCGGTATGAGAGGTGAGCCAGAGAACTCCTCCCAAAACCACCAATAGTAGGAAAATATAGTTAATTAATACAACTAACCCTAAAACAACAGGGAAGAAGGCTGAACCAGACTGCATACAGACATCACAAACAGAGCAGACCTCGCCAAACAGGGTAACGTAGGAAAGCCCTGATCCAGTGAGACCCGAATCCTTCCCCCACGCCAGCTTACCAGCAGGAAGAGAAATGGAGCAGGGAGGGGGTGGAAGCCTGGGACTACTCAACAGCTAGCCCTGGAGATCTGCTTTGCGAGCAGAAACCTACTCTGTGTGGTGCTCTGGAGGTTGGGGAGCAGGAACAGGAGGAGTGCCTGAGAGACTGACATTCTGGCCTGTTGTGGAGGACGGGATTCACACCCTGCCGCTCTGTGACAGAGGAAAGGTGGGCAGTCTGAGAGGCTTCCTAGCAGCAAGAGGGCTGCTAAAGGGGCGGGGGTTGCACAGAGCTTGCTGTGCGAGACAAGGGAACGCTGGACAAGGTTGTCTGAGCGTGCTCTGCCCACCAGGTTGGGAAATTTGAGGAGCTTCAGGTGCTCCACCCCCTGCCTGGCTGCTCAGCTCCGAGGCCCCCCATTGTGACACGCAGCCTGCCAAGCCTTCCTCCTGGCCTGACAGCACCAGCTAGCAAACCGGCAGTCACTGCGCAGGCGTCAGGCCAGCCGGAGGGAGACCCCACCTAGGACAGCTAGAGAGCAAAGCACAGATGTTTACACAGTGTGTGATTGGCTCACTGGCTCTCACACTGGAGACAAGCACCACAGACAGCAATCAGGAAACGGATCTTTCCTCCCCACCAAGGCACCAGCTTCGCTCCCCTACGACCCCCAACCTCACTCTAGGGGCTGAGCAGCCAGAGACTGGAGTTTCTGCGCACTAGAGGGCACCACACAGAAATATGAAACATCAAAAGAACATGGTTCAGACCAAAATCTCACAAACCCCAGAAAGAGGGCCAAATGAAACAGAACTCACCAATCTTCCTGAAAGACAGTTCAAAATAAAAATTATAAACATCCTTATGGAGGTACAGAAAAATATTCAAGAACTCAGGAACGAATTTAAGTTGGAGATTCAATCATTAAGAAATTCCATATCTGAAATGCAACATACAATGGAGGAATTTAAAAGCAGATTAGATGTAGTAGAAGAGATGGTAAATGGAATAGAAATTACAGAAGAGGAATACAAAGAATCTGAGGAACAGAGAGAAAAAAGGATCTCTAAGAATGAAAGAATATTGAGAGAACTGTGTGACCAATCCAAATGCAACAATATTCGTATTATAGGGGTACAAGAAGAAGAAGAGAAAGAAAAAGGGATAGAAAGTGTCATTGAGGAGGTACTTGCTGAAAACTTCCCCAATCTGGGGAAGGAGATAGTCTCTCAGGCCATGGAGATGCACCGGTCTCCCAATACATGGGACCCAAGGAAGACAATATCAACATATATAATAATTAAAATGGCAAAGATCAAGAATAAAGACACACTTTTAAAAGCAGCTAGAGAGAGAAAAAACATCACATACAAAGGAAAACCCATCAGGCTATATATAATCAGACTTCTCAACAGAAACCTTACAGGCCAGAAGAGAGTGGCATGAACCAAGAATACTCCACCGGGCAAGGTTATCATTTAAATTTTAAGGAGGGATTAAACAATTTTCAGATAAGTAAAAGCTGAGGGAATTTACCTCCCACAAACCACCTCTGCAGTGCATTTTGGAGGGACTCCTATAAATAGCAGTGTTCCTAAAACTAAATAGATGTCACCCAAGGGCTAGACAAAGATTACAGAATATTATTCATAACATACAAAGAATGGAGGAGGAAGAAAAAGAAAAAAGAGGAAAAAAACAAAAAAGAACCTTCAGGTTGTGTTTGTAATAGCATAGGAAGTGAGTTAGATTTCACTGTTAGATAGTAAGGGAATTACCCTTGAACCTTTGGTAACCACAAATCTAAAGCCCGCAATGGCAAGAAGTACATACCTACCGATAATCACCCTAAATGTAAATGGTTTGAATGCACCAATCAAAAGACACAGATTCACTGAATGGATAAAAAAACAAGACCCTTCTATATGCTGCCTACGAGAGACTCACTTGAAACCCAAAGACATACACAGACTGAAAGTGAAGGGATGGAAAAAGATATTTCATGCAACTAATAGTGAGAAAAAAGCAGGAGTTGCAGTAATTGTATCAGACAAAATAGACTTTAAAACAAAGAAAGTCATAAGACACAAAGAAGGACATTACATAATGATAAAAGGGTCAGTCCAACAAGAGGATATAACTATTATAAATATCTATGCACCCAACACAGGATCACCTACATATGTGAAACAAATACTAACAGAATTAAAGGGGGAAACAGAATGCAATGCATTCATTTTAGGAGACTTCAACACACCATTCAATCCAAAAGACAGATCAACCAGACAGAAAATAAGTAAAGACACAGAGGCACTCAAAAAAACGTATTAGAACAGATGGACCTAACGGACATCTACAGAACACTCTATCCAAAAGCAACAGGTTACACATTTTTCCTCAAGTGCACATGGAACATTTTCAAGAATCGATCATATATTAGGCCACAAAAAGAACCTCAGTAAATCCAAAGATTGAAATTCTACCAACCAGCTTCTCAGATCACAAAGGTATGAAACCAGAAATAAATTACACAAAGAAAACAAAAAAGCCCACAAACACATGGAGGCTTAATAACTATACTCCTACATAATCAATGGATCAATGACCAAATAAAATCAGAAATCAAGCAATATATGGAGACAAAAGATAACAATAATTCAACACCACAAAATCTGTGGGATGCAGCGAACGCTGTGCTAAGAGGGAAATATATTGCAATATAGGCCTACTTCAGGAAAGAAAAAAAATCCCAAATGAACAGGCTGAACTCACAATTAATGAAACTAGAAAAGGAAGAACAAATGAGTCCCAAAGTCAATAGAAGGAGGGACATAATAGAGATTAAAGTAGAAATAAATAAAATTGAGAAGAATAAAACAATAAAAAGAATCAATGAAAGCAGGAGCTGGTATTTTGAGAAAAGAAACAAAATAGATAAACCCTTAGCCAGACTTATCAAGAAAAAAAGAGAGTCTACACACATAAACAGAATCAGAAATGAGAAAGGAAAAATCACTGTGGATACCACAGAAATACAAAGAATTATGAGAGAATACAGTGAAAAATTATATGATAACAAGCTGGAAAACCTAGAAGAAATGGACAACTTTCTGGAAAAATGCAACCTTCCAAGGCTGACCCAGGAAGACACAGAAAATCTGAATAGACCAATTACCAGCAAAGAAACTGAACTGGTAATCAAAAAACTACCTAAGAACAAAATGCCTGAACCAGATGGTTTCACTGCTGAATTTTATCAAACCTTTAGTGAAGACCTAATACCCATCCTCCTTGAAGTTTTTCAAAAAGTAGAAGAGGAGGGAATACTCCCAAACTCATTCTACAAGGCCAACATCACTCTCATACCAAAACCAGGCAAAGACCACACAATAAAAGAAAATTATAGACCAATATTCCTGATGAACACAGATGCAAAAATACTCAAAATATTAGCAAACCGAATTAAAAAATACATCAAAAAGATCACCCATCCTGATCAAGTGGGTGGTACAACATTTGAAAATCCATCAACATCATCCACTACATTAACAAAAAGAAGGACAAAAACCACATGATCATCTCCATAAATGCTGAAAAGGCATTCGACAAAATTCAACATCGATTCATGATAAAAACTCAAAAAAATGGGTATAGAGGGCAAGTATCTCAACATAATAAAGGCCATATATGACAAATCCACAGCCAACATTATACTTAAGAGCGAGAAGCTGAAAGCTTTTCCTTTAAGATTGGGAACAAGACAAGGATGCCCACTCTCCCCATTTTTATTCAACATAGTTCTGGAGGTCCTAGCCACGGCAATCAGACAACACAAAGAAATAAAAGTCATCCAGATTCGTAAGGAAGGAGTCAAACTGTCACTGTTTGCAGATAAAATGATATGATACATAAAAAACCCTGAAGAATCCACTCCAAAACTACTAGATCTAATACCTGAATAGAGCAACGTTGCGGGATACAAAATTAATACACAGGTATCTGTTGCATTCCTATACATTAACGATGAACTAGAAGAAAGAGAAATCAGGAAAACAATTCCATTCACAACTGGATCAAAAAGAATAAAACACCTAGGAATAAACCTAACCAAGGAAGTGAAAGACTTATACTCTGAAAACTACAAGACACTCATGAGAGAAATTAAAGAAACCAATAAATAGAAACACATCCCGTGCTCATGGATAGGAAGAATTAATATTGTCAAAATGGCCATCCTGCCTAGAGTAATCTACAGATTCAATGCAATCCTTATCAAAATACCAACAGCATTCTTCAATGAACTAGAGAAAAAGTTCTAAAATTCATACGGAACCACAAAAGACCCCGAATAGCCAAAGTAATCCTGAGAAGGAAGAATAAAGCAGGGGAATTACGCTCCTTGACTTCAAGCTTTACTACAAAGCCACAGTAATCAAGACGATTTGGTACTAGCGCAAGAACAGACCCACAGACCAATGGAACAGACTAGAGAGCTCTGATATAAACCCAAGCATATATGGTCAATTAATATATGATAAAGGAGCCATGGATATACAATGGGGAAATGACAGCCTCTTCAACAGCTGGTGTTGGCAAAACTGGACAGCTACATGCAAGAGAATGAAACTGGATTACTGTCTAACCCCATACACAAAAATAAACTCAAAATGGATCAAAGACCTGAATGTAAGTCATGACACCATAAAACTCTTAGAAAAAAACATAGGCAAAAATCTCTCTGACATAAACATGAGGGACTTCTTCATGAACATATCTCCCCGGGCAAGGGAAACAAAAGCAAAAATGAACAAGTGGGACTATATCAAACTAAAAAGCTTCTGTACAGCAAAGGACACCATCAGTAGAACAAAAAGACGTCCTACAGTATGGGAGAATATATTCATAAATGCCATATCTGATAAGGGCTTGACATCCAAATTATATAAAGGGCTCACACATCTCAACAAACAAAAAGCAAATAAGCCAATTAAAAAATGGACAGAGGATCTGAACAGACACTTCTCCAAAGAAGAAATTCAGATGTGTCTCCAACAGGCACATGAAAAGATGCTCCACATCCCTAATCATCAGAGAAACGAAAATTAAAACCAGAATAAGATATCACTTCACACCAGTTAGGATGGCTAACATTCAAAAGACAAACAACAACAAATGTTGGCGAGGATGTGGAGAACAGGGAACCCTCCTACACTGCTGGTGGGAATGCAAATTAGTTCAACCATTGTGGAAAGCAGTATGGAGTTTCCTCAAAAAACTCAAAATAGAAATACCATTTGACCCAGGAATTCCACTCCTAGGAATTTACCCTAACAATGCAGCAGCCCAGTTTGAAAAAGACATATGCACCCCTATGTTTATCACAGCACTATTTACAATAGCCAAGAAATGGAAGCAACCTAAGTGTCCATCAGGTAGATGAATGGATAAAGAAGATGTGGTACATATACACAATGGAATATTATTCAGCCATAAGAAGAAAACAAATCCTACCATTTGCAACAACATGGATGGGGCTAGAGGGTATTATGCTCAGTGAAATAAGCCAAGCCGAAAAAGACAAGTATCAAATGATTTCACTCATATGTGGGGTATAAGAACAAAGAAAAAAACTGAAGGAACAAACCAGCAGCAGACTCACAGAACCCAAGAACGGACTAATAGTTACCAAAGGGAAAGGGACTGAGGAAGACGGGTGGGAAGGGAGGGATAAGAGGGAAAAAGGGGCATTACGATTAGCAGATTCAATGTTGGGGGGGCACGGGGAGGGCTGTACAACTCAGAGAAGACAAGTAGTGATTCTATAGCATCTCACTACACTGATGGACAGTGAGTGTAATGGGGTTGGTGGGGGGGACCTGATGAAGGGGGTAGTTTAATAACCATAATATAGCACATGTAATTGTAGATTAATGATACCAAAATAAATTATAAAAAATAAAAAAGATATCACTTCACACCAGTTAGGATGGCTAACATTCAAAAGACAAACAACAACAAATGTTAGCGAGGATGTGGAGAAAGGGGAACCCTCCTACACTGCTGGTGGGAATATAAACTAGTTCAACCATTGTGGAAAGCAGTATGGAGGTTCCTCAAAAAACTCAAAATAGAAATACCATTTGACCCAGGAATTGCACTCCTAGGAATTTACCCTAGGAATGCAGCAGCCCAGTTTGAAAAAGACATATGCACCCCTATGTTTATCGCTGTACTATTTCCAATAGCCAAGAAATGGCAACAATCTAAGTGTCCATCAGTAGATGAACGGATAAGGAAGACGTGGTACATATACACAGTGGAATATTATTCAGCCATAAGAAGAAAACAAATCCTACCATTTGCAACAACATGGATGGAGCTACAGCGTATTATGCTCAGTGAAATAAGCCAGGCGGAGAAAGACAAGTATCAAATGATTTCACTCATCTGTGGAGTATAAGAACAAAGAAAAAGCTGAAGGAACAAAACAGCAGCAGACTCACAGAGCCCAAGAATGGACTAACAGTTATCAAAGGGAAAGGAATTGGGGAGGATGAGTGGGAAGGGAGGGATAAGGGGGAAAAAGGGTCATTAAGATTAGCACATATAATGTGGCGGGCGGGTACATGAGGAATGCAGTATAACACAGAGAAGACAAGTAGTGATTCTATAGCATCTTACTATGCTGATGGACAGTGACTGTAATGGGGTATGTGGTGGGGACTTGATAATGCGGGGAGTCTATTAACCATAATGTTGTTCATGTAATTGTATATTAATGATAGCCAAAAAAAAACTTTCAAAATAAAAAAATGAGTATAACTGAACCTATGTCAGAGAGTTGTAAAGATTATATAAGATAAAATATGTACAGAGCATAGAATAGTACTTCACACTAAATGCTCAACAAATAGCTATTAGTATTACTTAGTATCGATGGGTATTTTGATCATTTTTACTCTTTTTGCTATTTATAACCAATGGCTAAAAGAATGATCCGGAATATATTTCTCTGGGCACCGTACAATGGCATCTGTAAATTCCTGTAAATAAAATTTCCTCTAAGTAAAAAGTTATTGCCAAACTGTCCATAGTCAAGGCAATGGACACTTCAACCAACTTTACTTGTTTACCCATTTCTATTATCCATCTTTAAAATTTTCCAATCTAAATATAAAATTACAACCGAGACTGAATGTGTTTTTCTGTCTTTGCTGGCTGGTTGTCAATTGTCTGTTCTTGTGTTTTGCTCATTTTTCAATTGTTTTTTTCCCCTTGCTCTTAGATGATTTTAAAACTGGTTATGTTCTTCATTTTTTTTTAATTGGCTTGTTCCATTATTGTTCATAGGAATTCAATGTTTTTCTCTTTGTTTTGTTCTGTTTATAAGGACACTTTTTAAGGTATAGCTGATACGAATTCTGGGGTCTAAAGTAAGTTTGGACTTACTTTGTAAGTGGACTTTAAGTGGACCTTATAAGTGGACCTTAAGTAAGTCGCTTAAAAGGCTCAACTATACAAGTGCAGTCAACAAATATGTATCGAGCCCTACCTACTGGCATGCTATGTATCCTAACCTTAAAATCCAGCTCTGCTTTTTTCTAGGTGAATGATCTTTGGAAAGTTACTTAACATCTTTGGACTTCAAATACATCCTGTGTAAAAAAAATTTAATTACAGTCTCTAAATTTCAGGGGAATTGTGAGACTGTATTCCATAATGAGGAAAGGGACCTGCAGTTTGTGCTTAGTTTTGTCAAATAAAACCAAACCTGGACTTAAATAGGTACCATAGAAATAAAGACTTTAATTGGAAAGAAAGACTACTGCAATAGTAGTACTCTGATCTCAGAATCAAGCAGCTCAAAAATCAAACAGGAAAAAAAAAGTGTTTCTTTTACAGGATAAAGGAGAGGCAAAAAATAAGCAGAAGAGAGGAAGTGACCCTCATGGGGTCTGACAGGACAGTCTCCCACTGTAGTCAGCTGGTTCCCAGGAGAAGCTGATGAGGGGGCATATTCCACTTTTTTAGTGCCTGCTCAGGTGTGGGGGCAAGCAAAAGTTCAGGGAGAGAGAGAAGCCTGACTAAAGTTTGGTCAAGACAAAGCACTTGAGAAATGAGCAACTGCAAACACTTGGTCAGTTTCTACCAATTAAAAGCATGTAGTGTCTTCTGCTAGCATTAGACAATGCGTTCAAGAGAACAGGTAATTCTGAAGGCTGATTATTAATCTACAGAACACCACTGAAACAGAGAGCCAACAACAGTCACATTTTGGAGACAGAAAATGTACCATTACTTCATCCCCACCTGTTGCTACTTCAAAGAAAATTCCATGCCAGCATTGAAGGAAAACAAAAGGGGAAAAGGAAAAGAGAGAAGCACAATTTCGTACACCCACCAAACTATTTTTAAGTCTTAAACCACTGAAGTTCCTCTCACCCTAGTCCCCCAGCCTAGGCAAACGGGGCTCCACCCCACAACTGCACAAGTTTACTGAATTTGCAAATGACACCACCTTCCTATTGAACATCTCAAAGTACAAGGCAGGGGTTAAGCTTCACACCCATTAGGGGAAGTTGAGTAGATGTCAAGTGGGCGGATGCTTGAACTTGAGCCAGTAAGTCGCTTAAAACGCAGAACCTGTACAATTTCTCATGTGACATGGTCAAGTTGTGGGCTGCTGGGAGTTCCGTGGTCAACTGCATAAGGACAGCAAAACATGATCATTACCAAGCTCTACAAGTACAGCCAAAAAACATATACTGAGCCCTACCTACTGGCATGCTATGGTAGGAGATGGGATTCAGAGATTTACAAAACATGCCCCTTCCACTTTAGGAAAAACCCCCAGTTGGGGGGCAAGGGGACTTAGCCCCAAAGCATACTCTAAGGTGGCAATTGTTCAAGGAGCTGCAGTAGCACAGAGGGGTCTCCCAGGCCGCGTGACCTCAACGACAGCAACCCTTGGGGCAAGGTCTGGGGAAAACGTTCTTCTAACTTAAAAAAAGGGACCTGAGTCTCGCCTGTCTGGCAATGGGGTGGCACGTTCCTGAGAAGACCCACCGGCGTTACACCAACTGTCCCAGCCAGGTTCCCAATCCCCAGAGTCTGCTTCCTTCGTACGGGTCCCCAACCCGGGACGCCCCACTTCTCCTTCCTCCATCTCAGGTCCATCCCTTCGGGTGCCTCAGGCCTTCGCTCCCTGCGTCCTTCTCAGGAGGCCCCCTTCTCAGGAGGACCCTCCGCCTCAGGTTTCCGTTCTCCGCCTCAGGTCATCCTCCCCTCGGCTCCCGCCTCAGGTCAAGCCCTTCGGGTGCCTCCCGCGCCAGGTCTCCCTTCTCCGCTTTGGGTCCCCTTTGAGGCTCCTGCTCACTGCCTCAGGACGCCCCCTCCTCAGGCCCACAGTCCCAGCCTCGGGTCGCCGAGCCCGGCCCTCCGCCCTCCAGCCCGGCTACCTCGGAAGCGTTCCAGCAGTCCGGGATCGCTGAAGCCACTGCGCCTTAGGAAGCAGCACACCTGCTCCGGGCCCCAGGTCTGGTGGTTGGGGTGGAGTTCGGGCTCCGGAGATCTCTCTGCCACTGCGGCAGCCGTGTTTGGCGGTGTTCTTGGGCTGCCACCGCATCGGGGCCGCTTGGAGGGCTGCTCGCAGTCAGCTCGCTGCATGGCTACAACCAGCGCCGGGCGCACACGGTCAAGAACCGCGGCGCCGGGCCCGCGCGCAGGCGCACTGACAGCTCAGCGCTGGCAAGGAGTCCGCTCAGCTTTCCCTGCCTACTGGCCTTCCGCGCAGGCGCACTGACACGTAGACCCTGGGGCCAGGCTGCCTAGCCACTTCAGCCACCCGTCCCCCTGCGCAGGCGCAAGTCCAATGGTCTTCAAACCCGCGCCGGCGTTTCGCTCCTGAAAGGAAGCGCCTAAAAGCAGAACCAAGGGTGGTGATAAGGCCGAAGGCGGAGGAAGAATGTACCCAAGACCCGTGGAAGTCTAACCACTGTCGGGAGCGGGGATTCTTCTGGTGAACTGAGTGTGCCTTTCTCCAAATGAGTACTCCAGGCTTACCCTTGGCTGTGTATCTGATGCCCCAAACTTAGACAAGAAACCTAAAGGCCATCAGGCTGCTAGCGTCTTCCCAATTAAGAGAAAATCGGGCAAGAAGCTGAACTGGAAGACCCGGGAATGATTTCAAATCTGATGTGGAGGTCTCTTCTTGCATTTTTTACAAGTCCTACAGTACTGCTGGGCAGTTAAAGGGCCCTGGGAATGCCTATCCATGAACTCTTAGCCTGTCTTTGGGTTGTCAGACAGGAGCAGACTTCAAACTTCTCTGCAAAAGAATCAACCCCTCTCCATTCCAGCTCCTTGCCCAGAGGAAAAGAAGTGGCCGATCTGGTTACTGTTAAAAAGCAAAATTCAACTAAGTAAACAAATAGAAGATCTAATTGGTTTTATTCACTGATTCATGAATTGGGCAGCATCCTATCTAGCAAGTAGAAAAGAACTCTGGGGAGCTGTCCCAAACTGAAGGTTTTTACTGGCAGAAAGGGGGTGGGACAAGGAAGTTATAACAAAAGAAAGGATTATTTCAGGCAAGGCCAGCTCCTTTCCAGGGAAGGCAGGGGGTCTATCAGGCTGATTACCTCACTAGTGCTGGCCAGGAAATTCCAGACTGACTGGTTAGTCACATTCCTGGGGAAGGCTGAAGCTGCCATTAGGTTAGGTATTAAGTCTTGGTTTGCTGATGTGGGGTTTAGCACAAGTGATTCCATTTTGGGCCTATTGTTTCTTTTTAAACATTTCTTAAAATGTATCTTCAAAGATTTTTACTACCTAGTCTTAACAGCCTGTGAAAATGGCAGGCAACTCCCCCTCACTTAGACACTCTGGAGCAGGACCCAAACTTCCCTATAAATCACAGTCCATTTAATTAACTGAAAAAAGGGGTGTTACTACCACTACTAAAGCCAATACAGCCATCAAACCAGCCATAGACCCATCTAGGGATACAGGATGAATGAGGCAGATTATCAAGTAGTATGAATTTGTGGTCTACTGGACAGCAAAATATTTTTAGCAAACAGAGCTTTGCTGTACCACACACTTTTACACAGGTTTTACAAATATTAATTCATTTAAGTATCATAATAATCTTGGAATGTAAGGAACTGAGGTACAGAGAAATAAGTAATTTGCCCAAAGTCACACAAGTAGGAAGTGAAGAAGTCTAGAATCAAACCCGGGAAATCAAGCCTGGCTCCAAAATCCATGCTCTTAATCACCTTCCTACAACTGCTTGTTAACTGGAGTTTTGATATAAAATTATCTTATACTAGTTTACACCAAATTTTCAATTGCTCCCTTGTCCCATAGATCCAGGGAAGAAAGTATAGCAATCCCTCAGCACAGAAGGGTCAGGCCCAGAAAAGCATGCCCTTAAAGCCCATTATAATTTTGAGAAAAGACCAGACAGTTGCCAGGACTTGTGAAGCAAGGGGGTAAAAGAGGCAACAAATAGTGAAACAGAGACCATGGGTGTAGTCAGAGTAGGGTGAGGGCCTCTGGAAAAAGCAAGGCAGGATATTTGCAGTCAGAGCAATGTAACTACATGCAAGGAAACCCCCTACCGAAACTCTGTGTTAAACATTAAGCGCTAGGGTCATTCTTCAGTAAGATCAGTTAATGTTCCCCAGATAAAGAAGAGTAGCCCATGTTTTTATTATGCTAATCATTTGTAAGATTCACTTTAGCATGCTAAAAGGCCCAGGCCTATGTGCTGTCTTTCCTCATTCAGATCTGATGGGTGATTTTACAAACTGGGCAACTAATTTAGCATGCAGACCCAGCTGTAAACAACATATTAAAAGGCAAGAAAGATTTTACCTTAGAGATAAGATTGCATTTTAACACCTAGGAAGTTTAAGAAGTAAGAATTTCAACTTACTCTTTAGCAAACAGACAATACCTCAGCCCACCTTGGGGGCTGGGCAGGCTGCCTTTTGATATGCTCCTAGACCAGGATGCAGGTGTCCCAGAGAAAATCGGGCAAGAAATTCCTTGTGTTAAGTTAATTCTAGATATTTAGACACCACTTAACAAGTCCAAACCCCTAAGCCTTTTTTTCATATTCTCAAAAAATCCTCATCTGCCTATAAAACCCCTACACAATGCATCACACCAGACTCTCTTATCCCCTCCTGGCATGAGCCAGGAGCTCTTTCCTCTTGCCTTATCTCTAAATAAAAGCCTGTACCTTGCTCTCCTACCTTGAGTGTTTGTGAAGCTCATTTTTCGGCTTCTTGAACAAGAACCCCAGCATCAATAGCATGAGTGAAAAACTCATATTTCAGCTTGGAAATGGCTAGTTGGAAAACCTGCCCTGACAACAAGGTTTCCTCCTCAGTAGAAGATGATATAAGCAGGGTTTTAAATTTAATCGATGCGTTTGTTCAAAGCAGATGCTTTTGAGAACTTTAATTTTCTGTTTGATTTTGTTTGTTAAAGAGTAATTTAAAGCCATAATTACTGTTGAAAGGGTATCTCCCCGCGACCCTCCTTACACCAGCACGACTCAGGAGATAGGGGCCCACGCAAGAGATTTTAATGGCTGAAAGAAAGAATGGCTGCCTCTGAGCAGAGAGCAGCAGCTCCTGGGTGAGGAAACACGTTTTTAAGGAGTAGGGTGTATTCTGCTATGGGGATGTTGGTGATTGGATCTTAAGGGGTGGGGCTAAATGTTAAGAGATAAGGTGAGGCAAGTCCAGAATGATTTTCACCGGCCCATGTGCTTGGGACCATGGGGTAAATGGAGGATAAAGTACTATATTCTTATAAATGTTTTCACCCTAATTCCCCACTTTCTAAGGGCCCTAGATCTTCTGCAGGGTGGCTGGTTACTTGCTCAAGGTCACATGGCTGGTAAGTGACAGAACAGAGATTCAAAGTTGACTCCAAAACTTGAGTACATCCAATTTTCCACTTCATTTAACTCCACTTACTGTCCTGGTGATCTTATTCCATCCAGTTATTCCACTGCTTGGGAACAAATACCTGTTAGACACAGGCCCTGTGTTCTGGTCATATTGAGAGAAATGACTGCTCAAGCTGTTCTCTGATGTTAATCTTGCTTTAGTTAGAATTAGAAAAGACTGTTAATTCAGATTGTAAGGCCCATTGCTTAATGGCCTTAGATATCCCTCACAATTCTTACCTGCCCTCCCCCAGCTACCTTCACCTACCTAGCTGAACTAGGCAATTTTATTACTGGCAGCACTAACCTTGTGGTTTTACATGTCTTCACAGCTTCCTTTTCAACCAGCATGGCTGGTTCTCAGTGTCAGCTACCACCACTCTCTGGTTCTTTCATTTACTTCCCCTTCATCCTTCACTGAACCTAGCCTCTTTAAAACATTATTTCTTTCCACTGCCCAAATCGTAAAGCCAAGCCAAAATTCTTTAAAAAAAGAAAGTATCAATTTCTTTGATAAAGATAATGCTCAAGAAAGAAAACTTGGAAAGCAAACGAAACTCTGTATATACTCACATACAGATCCAAAGATCACCTCCTGATATATGCTCCGTAAGTCTTTTTCTGCTTATAGATCCAGAAATTTATCTCTGGGTCTTGGAATTGTTTGAAAAACAGAGACCTTGCAACATGACAATAGCTACCATATTTGAGTACCTACTATGAGTCAGACATCCAACTTGTGCTTTACTTTATAACCATAATTTCAATTCCTCGTAACAACCTCTTTAGATAGGTATTATACTAGTTAGGCTTACTTGGTGATAAGTACCTTCATTCACTCAATATTAATACTTACTGGGTACTTACTAATTTGCCTGGCACCTGGGACATATCAATGAACAAAAGAAACAAGAAACCCTGCCCTAGTGAAACCCATATCCTAGTTGGGGAGATGGGTAGTGAATAGTAATAAATTTATATGTTAGAAGTTGTTGCTATGTGGGGGGAGTGTTTTTAAAGGGGAATGGAGGGAGAGAGTCACAATTTTGAATAGGGGTGGTCATAATAGGCCTTTTGAGGAAGTGCCATTTAAGCAGAGATTTGAAGGTGATAACAAGAGTCAGCCACGTGCATGTCTGGAGGAAGAACATTCCAGATGGGGAGAAGTGCAAAGGCTTTGAAGCAGGAGCATGCCTGGAGTTGAGAAACAGCAAAGAGGCCAGTGTGGATGGTAAAGTGAGTAAAGTGGGAAGTGCCAAGAGATGAGGTCAAGGAGGGGGCAAACCATAGAGGAACATGAGGGCTACAAGTTACAAGCAGTTGGGAGGTCCCGTCATTACAGCTGCACATCCAGAGATGACAGAAAGCCTCGCTTTTTCAGTTCCAACAGAAAATTGTAAGTGAATGACTTCAACAAGCCAGGATTGTATTCATTTCTGGACCAACTGCCGCACTATAAAATGACTGACACAATCAGGTCACATACTACCCCTTGGGTGAGAAGATAAGAAGAGAATTGTTTCTGGACAAAGACTCCAGGTGTTATTATACCCATTTAACAGATAAGGAAAAGGCGAAACTGATGACAAAAAGCAGACCAACAGTTGCTTGTATGTATGATTGAGATGATACAGGGAGGGGAAGGAAGATCAAAAGGCATGGGAAAACTTTTTAAAGTGATGGACTGTGGTGTAATTAATCAAACTGTACACTTAAAATGGGTATTTTATTCTATGTAAATTATACCTCAATAAAGCTGGAAAAAAATCCATTATACTATATAACTTAAGATTCATATAATTTCCTTCAGGAGAAAAATAAAAAATTTAAAAGGTGACCTCTGAGTGGTGGAAATATAGTTTTAATATTCGCTCATATATATTCTAATTTTTCTACAATGAATGGTATTTTCTGTAACCAATTATTTCCTGAAGCAATGATGAACTACCTGAATGAATTAAGTAAATAGTGAAGTCCAACTTGGTTTGGTAGTTCAGTGTCACAGGGGGAATATTTGAACACAGACCTCCACACTCTTGGCCTTAGAGTCCTCTGCTGGGCTCTATAGACAGGTACTTCTGAACTTCCCTGGTAAGAATAACCTAAGACAAACAGTGACTCTGTGGCATCTTACTACACTGATGGACAGTGACTGCAATGGGATATGTTGGGGAACTCGATATTATGGGTGAATGTAGTAACCACATTGTTTTTCATGTGAAACCTTCATAAGAGTATATAACAATGATACCTTAATAATAATAATAATAAAACAGCCTAAGAAATGGGAGGCTTTCTTGGGATGCTTAAGAAAACTGTTCATACACATCAGACTATTGAATCTGTATAGTTAATAAACCTTCAAAGGTGATTCTAACCATTGGGATATTTAATAGAGCACTGCATAGATATAGGATCTGAAATCTCTGGAGCATTTCTTAACATAGTAAGGGGCTGCCATTGACAAAAAGCGACCTCCCATGTGTATTAGCTACCCCATCTGGAATCTATTAGCATTATTCTTCTCTGGAAAGTCATCTTCCTTATAAAGCCATCACTAACTGGAAATCCATACATGCCTAGAGTTAGGTGACCCTCTGTGGTTTTTCTATCACCACTACCAGTATCTTAAAATGTACAGCTCTTCTTGCTCAGGTGTTTATATTATTCAGCAATGGGCTGACATGTTTTTTTTTATAATTTATTTTGGTATCATTAATTTACAATTACATGTGCAATATTATGGTTACTAAACTACCCCCTTTACAGGTCCCCCCTACCAACCCCATTACACTCACTGTCCATCAGTGTAGTGAAATGCTATGGAATCACTACTTGTCTTCTCTGAGTTGTACAGCCCTCCCTGTGCCCCCCCCAACACTACATCTGCTAATCGCAATGCCCCTTTTCCCCCTTGTAGCTCCCTTCCCACCCATCCTCCTCAGTTCCTTTCCCTTTGGTAACTATTAGTCTGTTCTTCGGTTCTGTGAGTTTGCTGCTGTTTTGTTCCTTCAGTTTTTTTCTTTCTTCTTATACTCCACCTATGAGTGAAATCATTTGATACATGTCTTTTTCAGCTTGACTTATGTCACTGAGTATAATACCCCCTAGCTCCATCCATGTTGTTGCAAATGGTAGGATTTGTTTTCTTCTTATGGCTCAATAATAATCCATTGTGTATATGTACCACGTCTTCTTTACCCATTAATCTACTGATGGACACTTAGGTTGCTTCCATTTCTTGGCTATTGTAAATAGTGCTGCGATAAACACACGGGTGCATCTGTCTCTTTGAAACTGGGCTGCTGCATTGTTAGGGTAAATTCCTAGGAGTGGAATTCCTGGGTCAAATGGTATTTCTATTTTGAGTTTTTTGAGGAACCTCCATACTGCTTTCCACAAAGGTTGAACTAATTTGCATTCCCACCAGCAGTGTAGGAGGGTTCCCTTTTCTCCACATCCTCACCAACATTTGTTGTTGTTTGTGTTTCGTATGTTGGCTATCCTCACTGGTGTGAGGTGATATCTCATTGTGGTTTTAATCTGCATTTCTCTGATGATTAGTGATGTGGAGCATTTTTCATGTGCCTGTTGGCCATTTGAATTTCTTCTTTGGAGAAGTGTCTATTCATGTCCTCTGCCCATTTCTTAATTGGATTCTTTGCTTTTTGCTTGTTGAGGTGCGTGAGTTCTTTATACATTTTGGATGTCAACCCCTTATCGGATACGTCATTTATGAATATGTTCTCCGATACCGTGGGATGTCTTTTTGTTCTCCTGATGGTGTCCTTAGCTGTACAGAAGCTTTTCAGGTTGATATAGTCCCACTTGTTCATTTTTGCTTTTGTTTCCCTTGCCCGGGGAGATATGTTCATGAAGAAGTCGCTCATATTTATGTCCAAGAGATTTTTGCCTATGTTTTTTTCTAAGACCTTTATGGTTTCATGACTTACATTCAGGTCTTTGATCCATTTTGAGTTTACTTTTGTGTATGGGGTTAGACAGTAATCCAGTTTCATTCTCTTACATGTAGCTGTCCAGTTTTTCCAACACCAGCTGCTGAAGAGGCTGTCATCTCCCCATTGTATATCCAAGGCTCCTTTATCATATATTAATTGATTGTATATGTTTGGATTAATGTTTGGATTTTCTATTCTGTTCCACTGGTATGTGGGTCTGTTTTTGTGTCAACACCAAATTGTCTTGATTACTGTGGCTTTGTAGTAGAGCTTGAAGTCAGGGAGCGTAATTCCCCCTGTTTTATTCCTCCTTCTCAGGATTGCTTTGGCTATTCGGGGTCTTTTGTGGTTCCATATGAATTTTAGAATTATTTACTCTAGTTCATTGAAAAATGCTGTAGGTATTTTGATAGGAATTGCATTGAATCTGTAGATTGCTTTAGGCAGGATGGCCTTTTTGACAATATTTATTCTTCCTAGCCAAGAGCATGGGATGAATTTGCATTTGTTAGTGTCCTCTTTAATTTCTCTTTGAGTGTCTTGTAGTTTTCAGGGTATAGGTCTTTCACTTCCTTTGTTGGGTTTATTCCTAGGTATTTTATTCTTTTTAATGCAATTGTGAATGGAATTGTTTTTCTGACTTCTCTTTCTGTTAGTTCATCGTTAGTGTATAGGACAGCAACAGATTTCTGTGTGTTAATTTTGTATCCTGCAACTTTGCTGAATTCAGATATTCGTTCTAGTACTTTTGGAGTGGAGACTTTAGGGTTTTTATGTACAATATCATGTCATCTGCAAATAGTGACAATTTGACTTCTTCTTCACCAGTCTGGATGCCTTGTATTTCTTTGTTTTGTCTGATTGCTGTGGCTAGGACCTCCAGTACTATGTTGAATAACAGTGGAGAGAGTGGGCATCCCTGTCTTGTTCCCAATCTTAGATGAAAAGCTTTCAGGTTCTTCCGGTTAAGTATGATGTTAACTGTGGGTTTGTCATACATGGCCTTTATGATGTTGAGGTACTTGCCCTCTATACCCATTTTGTTGAGAGTTTTTTCATGAATGGATGTTGAATTTTGTAAAATGCTTTTTCAGCGTCTATGGAGATGATCATGTGGTTTTTGTTCTTCTTTTTGTTGATGTGGTGGATGATGTTGATGGATTTTTGAATGTTGTACCATCCTTGCATCCCTGGGATGAATCCCACTTGATCATGGTGTATGATCTTCTTGATGTATTTCTGAATTCGGTTTGCTAATATTTTGTTGAGTATTTTTGCATCTACGTTCTTCAGGGATACTGGTCTGTAATTTTCTTTTTTGGTGAGGTCTTTGCCCTGTTTTGGAATTACAGTGATGCTGGCTTCATAGAATGAGTTTGGAAGTATTCCCTCCTCTTCTATTTTTTGGAAAACTTTAAGGAGAATGGGTGTTATTTCTTCTCTATATGTCTGGTAGAATTCAGAGGTGAATCCATCAGGTCCAGGGGTTTTGTTCTTGGGTAGTTTTTTGATTACCGATTCAATTTCGTTGCTAATGATTGATTGGTCTGTTTAGTTTTTCTGTTTCTTGCTTGGTCAGTGTTGGAAGGTTGTATTATTCTAAGAAGTTGTCCATTTCTTCTAGGTTTTCCAGCTTGTTAGCATATAGATTCTCATAATATTCTCTTATAATTCTTTGTATTTCTGTGGGGTCCGTCGTCATTTTTCCTTTCTTATTTCTGATTCTGTTTATGTGTGTAGATTCTCTTTTTCTCTTAATGAGTCTGGCTAGGGGTTTATCTATTTTGTTTATTTTTTCAAAGAACCAGCTCTTGGTTTCATTGATTTTTTTCTATTGTTTTATTCTTCTCAATTTTATTTATTTCTTCTCTAATCTTTATTATGTCCCTCCTTCTGGTGACTTTGGGCCTCATTTGTTCTTCTTTTTCCAATTTCAGTAATTGTGTCTTTAGACTATTCATTTGGGAATGTTCTTCCTTCTTTAAATAGGCCTGGATTGCAATATACTTTCCTCTTAGAACTGTCTTTGCTGCGTCCCACAGAAGTTGTGGCTTTGTGTTGTTGTCATTTGTCTCCATATATTCTTTGATTTGTTTTGATTTGGTTGTTGACCCACTGATTATCTAGGAGAATGTTGTTACGTCTCCATGTATTTGTGAGCCATTTTGTTTTCTTTCTAAAATTTATTTCTAGTTTTATACCTTTGTGATCTGAGAAGTTGGTTCTTAAAATTTCAATATTTTTGAATTTACTGAGGTTCTTTTTGTGGCCTAGTGTGTGGTCTATTCTGGAAAATGTTCCATGTGCACTTGAAAAGAATGTGTATCCTGTTGCTTTTGGGTGTAGAGTTCTGTAGATGTCTGTTAGGTCCATCTGTTCTAGTGTATATTGTTCAGTGCCTCTGTGTCTTTACTTATTCTCTGTCTGGTTGATCTGTCCTTTGGAGTGAGTGGTGTGTTGAAGTGTCCTAAAATGAATGCATTGCTTTCTATTTCCTCCTTTAATTCTGTTAGTATTTGTTTCCCATATGCCGGTGCTCTTATATATTTAAAATGGTTATAATGTGGTGGGTGCATATATATTTAAAATGGTTATATACTCTTGTTGGACTGACCCCTTTATCATCATGTAATGTCCTTCTTTATCTCTTCCTCCTTTCTTCGTTTTGAAGTCTATTTTGTCTGATACAAGTACTGCAACACCTGCTTTTTTCTCCTTGTTGTTTGCATGAAATATCTTTTCCCATCCCTTCACTTTTAGTCTGTGTATATCTTTGGGTTTGAGGTGAGTCTCTTGTAAGCAGCGTATAGATGGGTCTTGCTTTTTTATCCATTCAGTAACTCTGTGTCTTTTGATTGGTGCATTCAATCCATTTACATTTAGGGTGATTATCAATAGATATATACTTACTGCCATTGCTGGCTTTAGGTTCGTGGTTACCAAAGGTTCAAGTGTAGCTTCTCTACTATCTCACAGTCTAACTTAAGTTTCTTGTTAAGTTATTGTAAACAGTCTGATGGTTCTTTATTTCTCTTCCTTCTTATTCTTCCTCCTCCATTCTTTCTATACTAGGTGTTTTATTCTTTGCCTTTAGTTAGTATTTGGATGGTCTGCTTTCTTTGCTATGATTTTGTTTTCTCTGGTGACCTCTTTTTATCCTTAGGAGTGCTTCCATCTAGAGCAGTCCCTTTAAGATATCCTGTAGAGGTGGTTTATGGGAGGCAAATTCCGTCAGCTTTCGCTTGTGTGGAAATCGTTTAATCCCTCCCTGAAATTTAAATGATAATCGTGCTGGATACAATATTCTTGGTTTGAGGCCCTTCTGTTTCATTACATTAAATATATCATGCCTTTCTCTTCTGGCCTGTAGTGTTTCTGTTGAGAAGTCTGATGATAGTCTGATGAATTTTCCTTTGTAGGTGGTATTTTTTCTCTCTCTAGCTGCCTTTAACACTCTGTCCTTACCTTTGATCTTTGCTATATTAATTATTATGTGTCTTGGTGTCATCTTCCTTGGGTCCCTTGTGTTGGGAGATATGTGGGCTTCCGTGGTCTGAGAGACTTATTTCCTTCCCCAGCTTGGGGAAGTTTTCAGCAATTATTTCTTCAAAGACACTTTCTATCCCTTTTTCTCTCTCTTCTTCTGGTACCCGTATAATGCAAATATTTTTCCGTTTGGATTGGTCACACAGTTCTCTTAAAATTCTTTCATTCCTAGAGATCCTTTTATCTCTCTCTGCCTCAGCTTCTCTGTATTCCTGTTCTCTAATTTCTATTCCATTAACATTCTCTTGCATCTCGTCCAGTCTGCTGCTAAGCCCGTTGATCGCTTGTCTCATCTCTGCATTTGTCTTTCCTCAGTTCCCTCACTTCCTCCCTTAGCTCTTGCATATTTCTCTGTAGATCGATCAGTATGGTTATGGCTTTTATTCTGAATTCTTTTTTCAGGAAGATTGTGCATGTCTATCCCTTCAGGCTCCCTCTCTGGGGTTGTCTGGTAAGGTTTGTTTGTACCATATTCCTCTGTCTTTTCATGGTGATAGAAGTGGTGAGAAAAAGAACAAAAGAAGAAAGGGAAAAAAAGAGAAAAAAAACCGCCCACCGGGTGTAGTTTCTGTGAGGATGCTGTAGATGGCCCTGTTGCTCCACTATTCCGCTGCTGCGGCTGGTCCCCCAAGCCACGCCTCTCCGCCAGTCCCTTTGTGACTCTGGCCAGGGAGGGAAGGAATGGGAGGCTGCTGATTTCTGTGGGAAGTCTCGGTGCGACTGTTTTTCCCAGCCGCAGTCCAAAGAGTCCAAAATTCCCCAGGACTCCCAGCCTGCTTGGCTGAGTGCGCTGGGACGATCCTGGTCCTCCGTTGGGCCCCTGTCTCTTTTAAGACCCCTAAAAAAGTGCATGCTTTTCTTTTGTCCTGGGGAGCCGGCTGAGTGGACCTGCTGTCTTGGATCCTGCACCTCTGCCTCTCCAATCTCCAATACACCACATGATGTGTGTTAGTGCTCCCGGCGCAGATCACCAGGGCTTGTTATTTGGTAGGCCTTTGCTTCCACTCCCCTCCCTGCTCTGAATCCTCTCCTCCTGCTGGTTCCCTGGGGTGGGGGAGTGCTCGGGTTCCACCGGGTCACGGGTCCGTATCTTACCCGCTACGCGAGGTTCCGAGTCCTCTCAGGTGTAGCTGCAGGCTGGGTGTTGTCTTGTATCTTCTGGTATCTCTTTTAGGAATAGTATTTTCGTAAATATATATGGTTTTGGGAGGAGATTTCCGCCGCCCTGCTAATGCCGCCATCTTCCTGGAACTACTACTGACATTTTGGGTTGGATAATTCTTTGCTGGAGGGAGTGTGTATGGAGAGGATGGCTGTCCTGAACATTTGTTTAGCAGTATTCTAGCTTCTTAGTAGATAATAGTAGCACCCCCTCAGTTGTAACAACCAAAGTACAAAATGTCTCCAATCATGCCAAATGTCCCTTAAAGGGGCAAAATTACCCCAAGAACCACTAGTCTAATTTCTCTCTCATATCTATTTAACCATCCTCTGATCCATCCTCTGCAGATCTTCCAGATTTCTCAACCTTGCCATTTGAAGTGTAGTCCTTGGACTAGCAGCATTGGCGTTATGTGGGAGCTTGTTAGGAAAGCAGAATTTCAGGACCATCCCACATGTACCGAATTCACTGGGCAACTGTGACAAGATTAATGATCCTTGGTGATTCCTATGCTCTTTAGTTTGAAAAGCACTGCCAGGTCTTTAGTTTGCTTGAGGGTAAATATCATGTGGAACAGAGGTTAACAGAATTTCTAGGTCCTTTCCCTGGAGATTATTATTCCATGGTGAAGTGTAGCCTAAGAATCTGTACTGTTAACATTTATCTCAGGTAAACGTTATCCTTGGGCAAGTTTGGGAGCTGCGGCTGTCATTACCCACTTAAAAATTTTTAGTGTCTTCACATAGTACTGGTTCTCAACCTTTGGTGCTCACCTAGGAGTATTTAAAAATCCTGATGCTAGGCTGTTTCCCAAAGCAATTAAATCAGGAATCTTTGGGGGAAGGACCCATCCATCAATGTGTTTTTCAAAGCTCAGTTGCGCATGTTGAGAATCACTGGAATTATTAAGCCTGAGCTCTCTAACTTTAGGAAGCAACTATGAAAGGTCCCTGACAACTTTTCTAGCCCTACTTTGCACTGCACTTTTGCATATGCACCCTAGCCTGTGGGGAAAGTCTCCCGTCCCTTCCCCGCTCTCCCTACTGTTCTATGAGGACAGCAGTCCATTGCTTCACCCCGGATGTGTCTGGCCTTGAGTAAGGAGCTAGATAAGGGCCTTGAAGGCTGGATACCTGGTCATGAAGGCCACATGCATGTAACCATGAATCGGTATCACAGTATAAAAAGTACAGCTTTGTGCAGAATAAAGTGGCTTCTTTAGAGCACCCTCTGTAATGACTCCCACTTACTTCTTTGCTCTCCGCATTGCCCCAAAACCTCAACTGCAACCCCCGAACTCTAACACAGCCTCACTAAACCATGGGCAATTCCCAAACCTATAGTACTTTCATGCCTCTGGGCCTTTCTACAGGTTGTGCTCTGTCTGAATACTTATGCCCCCGGCAAAATTATTTGTCCCTAAGGACTGAATTAACACTTAGCCTCTCCTTTAGAGTGATTTAAATTTCCCTGACACACTTGCCCAGGCAGAGTGAATCATTCATTCCCTTCTCTATGCTAACACCACTCCTCTTTGTGTAGAAATGTATTATTATACATATCACATTGTCTGGCCAATGGGTTTCAGCCCCGGGCAAGTTCACTATGGATTCAATGTGATCAAAGATTAATGACAGTAGAACGTTCTTGGGGTGAAAGGGTTATACCCAACTTTATTTCCACGGTGGCAGGTCAATCACTAGAATCCCGTCCACTCACAGCAAGTCTGCATGTAGCAAGCTGGTCTTTGCCTCTGGGCCTATCTACCCGTGCTGCCGTCTCAGTCTCTGTCCTCAGCGCTGCTACCACTCCAATCTCGTCTCTGCTCTGCTGCAGCCTTGCAGCCATACCACTGTCACCCAGAGCACTGGGCAGAGCTCTTTATATAGAGTCAATAACAACATATTGCCCACATGTGTGTAGTGAGCTAGCCAACCAGGGCCAGGTGAGAATCCTGGCGATAGGAATCTTCATTTTATCCACACACATATATTAATGGGCTACAGATATTATATTTTTAGGACAGAAACCATGCCTAGTTTATCTTTATATTCTTAGGACCTAGCAAAGCACCAAGCATAGAGCAGGCAGCCAATAATGCTTGCTGATTTAAAGTAGTGTAGAGGAACAAAATAAAAACAAGCAAGGACAGTACCTTCTTAGAAAAAAATCGGATTTAATATAATCTAACCATATACAATCTTAATTAGAAAAGAACTTTTAACCTGTGAGCCTCATTTGGATAAATACACCTGAAAGCACTCCTAAGAGAGAAACATGCGTTTTTCTTAAGTCAGTATCATGTGGTCCACATATTCATTCCAAGGGCTTGAAATAATCTTGTTTCACTATATATGTCTAAGGCATATTTTTAAACTGAGGTGAAAACCACTTTAAAAGTGTAAAACTCAGTATAATTTAGTAAATTCACAATGTTATACAACCTCCACCTGTATCCAGTTCCAAAATATTTTCACCGCCCTGAAAGAAAACTGTTCATCAAACAGTCAGTCACTCCCCATTCTCTTCCTACCTCCTGGAAACCACCAGGAACATTAACTTCAATGTTACACTACTGTGTTTAAAAGATATAAAGCACATTTTTAAGAAATACAGATTTTAGATGGCTGCACAATTGTTTCTAGTCACACAGAAAAGGGCACTAGTTTTTTCAATGATCTCAAAATCTCCAGTTTTATTAACCATTTTATGTACATTGACACTGCCTTGAAAACCAATTAAAAACGTGTCCAGTTTCTTATATAGTCAATGTACAAAATACTCATTTATATTTTACACATTAATAATGAAGATGACAATGACACAATAGTTATAGCTACATAAAAATATGTACAAGGATTCAAGACAGACTTGATATTATTTGGTTTATAACATGTGTAGATACTACACAAAAAACGAGGATGTAATTTTCAGAAAAGTAAAATGTAACCAAAATCACTTTTCGTAAAATTTAAAATTAAATTCCTGACAGTAGTAGTTACTAATTTATAGCCAAATATTATACTAATTAAAATTAGGCAGGGTTAGACATGGATTAAGTTAACACTGCATTTAAATAAGGTTTACAGTTGAAAAAATACATATTTGATAATATTTTTTTTCAAAATTAATTAAGAATGGCTTAGCCATATCCTTCCAGGTTCTAGAAACACATTAGAAAATGTGAATATTGAACAACTGATTCTTTGGAAAGCTGCACCCCTAGTACTAGAAAACATCCTTAAGGAGCCCCAGTGGTTAAATGGTAACAAAAAACTCAAAATGTACAAATAAAACTGAGAAGAAAAGAGGGGGAAGTAATAAGCAGCTGTTTTACTGACATATAAAGCATAAGGTGATGTTACTGTGGTTTTGAATTCAGTTATTCTTACGAAATCAATTAGATGCTTAGAATGACTAATCTTATGACCTCAAAAATAGTATCTCACACATTATTATGGTGCTACATCCCTAACAGAAAACTCAGTTTCTTACAACTCTTACCTGTATATTTTTTTACTGGCTTGAGAAGCAGCTTTCAATTTTGATATTCACATGACAAACAGAATCAATCATGTATAATTAAATTAATGGTTCAGAAAATAAATCAATGGTAATTTTAAAAAGGAGCAAGTATTCTTTTTAACAGATTGTGACACCAGGCTGAGTGCTTAAGGCTGGTGGGAAAGGAATGGAGGTAGCACAGGCTCAGGAACTAATCTTCTTATGGTCAATGAGAGGAAGGGCACAAGATGGGATCTAGGCAACCCAGAATGGTAGAGTGGCAGCAGATGTGGAGTTGCCATGGTGGGGCAAAGACAGGCTGGTGCATCATCCTCTGGCCCAGGGGTTATGGGAACCAACCTCGACTCAATATTAAATTAAGGAAGCGAAGATATCAAAGCACACTTACTAAAAATAGATTATTTACCCTCTATTACAAAGTACTGGAGACATTTCACTATTTTACAAAGTGAGCTAAAAAAGCTATGAGGTTTCTCCTTACTTCATCTTAAAAACGAACCCAAGGAACAAACATTCAAAAAAGTCTATGACTATTAAAGTGTTTAAAAGGCACTTAAAACATTCTTTTCCAATCCAACTCAAAACATATCTCTGTCAACTACATTTTGGATAAATGTGGGAAAAAAAGCACATAATTTTGGTGCAATTTTTCTTTAACACTCAGTGATAATATCCTTTATAGGGCTGAAACTTGAAGGAAGAGAGCCCCAGCTTTCTGCAAAACAACCTGAAAGTGCTTTTATCATAGAAACAGGAAGGACACTAATGATTTGCTCTTTCACTGACAACATCCTGTAGTCGTTTAAGTAAAACATCATCATTTTCTTGACAGAGGCGTTTGGCAGGTGATTCTGCATCACCATCGATGGCTATTGCTCGCTTCTTTGTTCTCTGTTCACCTTGCCTTATCATGTTGTTGATATCTTTTAAACTCTGTGCAAAAACAGAGGACATGTGTGAGTAAAAGGGGAAATAGCTGCAAAGAAGTAAGCTAATTGCTTTTTTCCTGTTATCCTCTATCCAAAGTTAAACACTGAGGTAGAGATTATTTTTTGAATCTCTACCAACCTAATGAGGGTGATTACAACTAATCTTTGCAGATTTTTAAAAGTTGGATTTACCTCAGAGCAGTAGTTCTCAAAGTGTGGACACCAGACCAGAAGCAGCAGAAGCATATAGGAATTTACTAGGAAGGCAAATTCTCAAGCCTCATGTTATACCTACTGAACCACACAGAATAGATGTAGGGCCCAGTAATCTGTGTTAGCAAGCCCTCGAGGTAATTCTGATTCCCTAAAGTTTGAGATCCTCCTCCAAGAGAAATGCTTTTCAAACTTTAATGTGCTTACTAATCGTTTGGGGATCTTGTGAAAATGCAGATGCAGAATCTGCAGGGCCACTGTGAGGCCTGAGCTCTGCATTTCTAACATGCTGCCAGGAAATGCTGATGTTGCTGTGTGTAAACCACACTCTGGAGCAGCAAGGCCTTAGAGAAGTGGTTCCTGAAAGCTATGAAACACAATCATCTAGGGAGCCTGCCTGCTGAGCTTTGTGATTCTGTAGGTCTGTGGGACAGGTAACTGTGTTCAACAAGCTCCCCAGGTGATTCTGCCTGATGGTTTTGAGATGACTGCCTTCAACAGGAGTCAACTGGTTCTATCTTTTCATTTCATGCAAGAATCTCTCCTAAATATCCTTAAAGAAAATCAACTTCTGTGAAGAGAAAATGCAAGTCTAGGAGGTACTGTATCTCAGTCAACTTTGCTTAGTAGGAACTTAAAAGATGTTTGTGGAACTGAATGAGAAATTGACGAGTTAAGGATCTGCCACTGCATTTAGGCTGTATTGTTAATCTGTCTAACTACAATTTCTTCCAGTTGGTAGTGATTCTGGCTTCTGAAGACATAGTGAACAAATATGTTTGATAGCCCTTGAAACATCTGAAAATAGCAATCATGCCCCTGTCACATCTTCATTACTGTACAGGAATAAAGATGGAGATAACCACAGAACTGTCTGATAAACTAGAGGAGGCCTCTGTTTTCAGACTTTTCACTATCCTGGTTACCATCCACCATGAACTTTTACTTCCAAGGCCTTTCTTTAAACGTTTCCCATGTCTGACCACTTGCAGGTGTGGCCTTACTGGTTCCTTCTCAACCATACTGCTTTAAGATCATGCTTGAGCACAAATACACTGGGCCTTTACAGTGAACGCCCCCAAAACTACAACAATAGTAATGGATTAAACTACCTCGGCTGAATATATTGCTCTTGATCACAGCAAACTTGCTAAAGTAATAGTTCATATTCATTAGTAGTAACTTTGCAAAAAAAGAGCAAGAGTCAAGATTACTAATTGGTAACCTGAAGTCCAATTTCTAATATACGTATATAAGTTGTTTTGGAGTAAACTTTGTACCTTACCTTGGAAGGGCTGCCGTTGAACTTATATAGCAGAGCACTCCGAGGTGTAAGTCCCGCCCCATTCTTGTGTGGGGAAACATAAATAGAGTGCTGCTGGGAAATGCGGCGTGGTGAGCCTGGCTGTTGCTTAATATGTGGAAAAGGAGAAAGCGGTGGAGCTTCCATCTGAAATAAACCAAAAATAAGTTTTTCTTTCTTTTTTTGGAATTCCACCATATTTTTATTCTCATTGGCATCTCCTACTGAGCACTCAGTTTTGTTGTAAGGGCTTATTTATGGCTCAAAAAAGCAAAGAAATGGCCTATTACCCCTCATTCCAATAATTAGTAACAGATAAACTAAAATTTACTTCCCTGGATCTTTCAGGAAATCCTGAAGAATTCTGGGCAAGACACCAGAAGTGGTGAGACAGAGAAGCATAGGAACCTCGTTTCCAGGCTCAGAAAGCAGGGGCAAAAGGTAGTCAATCTGCAAACACTTGGAGTGAGAAGCTCTTTACACACAGACACATCTCTACAACCAAAGTGGTAGCAGAGAGAATAAAAGAGAGGCAGAGTATTCTGTGAGCCAGCAGGTTACCCCAACACTGAACAAATCTGTTAGCGAAATGGTTAAGATTTTATATCAACTACAAAAGATTTAGAAATAGTCAGGTGAGCACACTGCACTTTCCTTTAATATTCTGCACAATGTTCCATTCCAAGAATAAATGGAGATAGCTCCTTAATATTTCATTTATCATCTTTACTTCAAGCTAGTAAAATTAGCTCCTATTGGCAGATGATAGAGACATTTATATTATATGGCACATGATGGGGAAGGTGGAACTGATGGAGTAAAATGAGCAGTTACGGTCTCTGAGGATAGTCACAGACCACGTTCCTTCAAAGGCCAGAAATATAAAGAGATACAGATACACATACATGGATACTGACTAGATGCCGCTTCTACTAGGTCCCTCTTTCATATAGCTAAAGCCTGATCTCCTGGGAACCAACCTTAGGACATACACTGATAATACTTTCACAGACAAGCCTGCTGGTACTGCCAAATCTAGGGTTTGCTTCTACTAATGATTCAGGCCTATTTATTTCACTTTCTCTTTATCTTGAAAAAGATGTTTATCTCATAAATAGTAGAAATAAAAAACAAGAGAAAAACTACCAAAATTGTTTTCCTTTTTCCATGTTCCCTCTGTCTCTGTTGTATCACAGCCTTAATTACTGATTAATTACTAGTATAGTTTCTCCTCTATAATGCATCAGTGAGGCTTTAACTCTGAAACACTTATCTAGCAAAATAAATTCATAATAGTCCAACTATGACTATATATATTAATAAAGTAGTAAAATAGAAAACATACCATGTGGTCCTGATTTGATAAGTCATATTTCAGTGCAAATGACTTCACTCTTCCTACATATATTGTATTGTAAAATTTGATAAGATCACCTCTTTCCTCTTTCCCTGGGCCACTGGAACAGTCAGGTGTTTTTGTACCATCTTCCAAGTCTGTTAAAAAAATTCAGTGTTGCAATAGATGTACTTTAAGATATAAGTTGGTGATTTGAATTACAACTCTCTATAATGTTAAAAAATCAAGCAAACACATATATTTATGTAAAGCAATTAATGTTTTCAGTAACAGAAATCCATCTATATTATATATAAATGAAGTTGGAACCTTGAGAAATGCAAACGTGTAAACTTAATGTGGTACTCCTACATACCACTACGGCAAGAATGTTTTCATAACCACATCTTTTGAGCTCCCTGTTACTGATGGCCCTTAGAGAGGCACTAGCCCTAGGTTGGGGTTTAGCTAAAATGAGCTCCAGAGCATGGTGGCAGTGGCAGGCCCTGAGCTTCAGATAACCAAAGGGCCTACAGGTACTCATACTAGCTTTTTGCGAAGGTGGAAAGACTCTTAAGAGGTAAAGCATATCCTCATGGGTTAAGGAAGAGGAAAGATGAATTCAGCATATAAAAAAAGTTTTCATTCTCAATATGTTGACCCGCAAACACTGAGAACATGGGTAGATGCATGCTTCTACCTTAGGAAAACCAGAAAACTCAAACATGGTCCCAGGGCCAAGCAGCCCTAGGGAATCATAGGGATTTCAGTCTCAATTTGGATGCCTTTTTTTACTCTTGCTATTTTTTTTTTTGCTTTAGAAAATTGAGCTTGTGTTTTCTTTTTTTAAAATTTATTTTATTAAGGTATTATTGATATACACTCTTATGAAGGTTTCACATGAAAAAACAATGTGGTTACTACATTTACTCATATTATCAAGTCCCCACCACACCCCAATGCAGTCACTGTCTATCAGTGTAGTAAGATGCCACAGATTCACTATTTGCCTTCTCTGTGCTACACTGTTTTCCCCATGATCCCCCACACCATGTGTACTAAACATAATACCCCTCAATCCCCTTCTCCCACCCTTCCCATCTGCCCTCTCACACCCCTCCCCTTTGGTAACCACTAGTTCCTTCTTGGAGTCTCTGAGTCTGCTGCTATTTTGTTCCTTCAGTTTGGCTGTGTTGTTATATTCCACAAATGAGGGAAATCATTTGGCACTTGTCTTTCTCCACCTGGCTTATTTCACTGAGCATAATATCCTCCAGCTCCATCCATGTTGTTGCAAATGGCAGGATTTGTTTCCTTCTTATGGCTGAATAGTATTCCATTGTGTATATGTACCACCTCTTCTTTATCCATTCATCTACTGATGGACACTTAGGTTGCTTCCATATCTTGGCTATTGTAAAAAGTGCTGCAATAAACATAGGGGTGCATATGTCTTTTTGAATCTGAGAAGTTGTATTCTTTGGGTAGATTCCAAGGAGTGGGATTCCCGGGTCAAATGGTATTTCTATTTTTAGTTTTTTAAGGACCCTCCATATTGCTTTCCACAATGGTTGAACTAGCTTACATTCCCATAAGCAGTGTAGGAGGGTTCCCCTTTCTCCGCATCCTTGCCAGCATTTGTTGTTCTTAGTCTTTTAGATGGTGGCCATCCTTACTGGTGTGAGGTGATATCGCATTGTGGTTTTAATTTGCATTTCCCTGATGGTTAGTGATGTGGAGCATCTTTTCATATGTCTGTTGGCCATCTGAATTTCTTCTTTGGAGAACTCTCTCTTCATATACTCTGCCCATTTTTTAATTGGGTTATTTGCTTTTTGGGTGTACTCTTGCTATTTTTGAAGGATCTTAATTGAGGGGAAAAAGCGATGCAGTCAAATAAGTTGACGAAATATTGCATATTATCTCCTCCTCTTGGAAATTTATAATATATGTTAGTATATTAAAGGCTCTGAATTTTGTACTTGGGAAAAACACATGATCACTTTAATTTCATACTTTGCTCAAATTTTTCATGTATAGTCCCTCTTTCCCATAACACTACTATCCTGGGGAACATTGTTTCAAGGCATCCTGACTTGGTAAGAGTTGTTGGAGGTTACTCTTATTATGTGGACCAATTAAAATTATTGAATGTCTTCCTTGGATTAGCAATTTCTGGAGGCAGAGACTATTGTCTTTATATTTGTGTCATTCCAATTCCAGCTGTTAATATTTACATAAGATAAGGAGCTATACTTAGTTTGAACAAACCAAACATGAAATTCTCTAGGACCTTGGATTCTAATGAAACATGATTTTATTTAGCTATGTTTTTCTCATTTCAAAATAGGGGACAAGATGTCAGTTATCCTTTGTGCAGGAGAAAGATCTCTACCCCATATCCTCACCCCTTTAAGGACTCTAACACTCTGAGATTGAAGTCTCAGTAGGCCTGGTGACTATCTTACACATATACATTCATTTGGAGATCGATTTTATGAGAGACTGGGAGAGCCTGGTGCTATAATTGTTACAAATCTGTTTCCCCCCACCCCGAGGGTAGAAGGGACCTCTCTGCCTAATATAATTTAAGGCACAAGGTACATGTTTGATATATATTTGTGAAATGAACCAGTGAACTATTACGGCTTCATAATTTTCCCTACTGTAACCACAAATAAGAGGAATGTCCTTTTTGGATTATCATATAAACTGTCAAGCAATTAAAATGTGGTTTTATATAAATTACCAGTGAATGAGATAAGCCTTTAAGAGAATGGAGATATCTGCTGAGTTCCAGAGAGATATGCTGATTTTTTAGCCTGGACTGTTGTTGGCTTCAGAATTTCCAAGGTTCTAAAGTGAGTGTAGGAAGGAAGAAGGCAAATTATCCCAGGGTTGCAGGTGGCCAACTACTGCAACCATAATATATAGTTAACTTTTATATTCCAGGACAATACATCTGTATCCAAGGGAAGAGATGTTGAGGGAACAGTAGATATCACTTCTCAGGGGAACTGCTTTCAGAGGCTGGGCACACCCAAATTGTCACCCTCAGAAGAGCTGTTTAACTAAATGATGCTGGTTTCTTTGCACATACTGTCATTAGTCTTCAGATGGAGAAGAGGCATATATTTTGATTCTTACCACTTAAAAATAGAGGAAGTAAAGAAGCAAAATTATTTTAAGATGAAAGTAACAAGATCAGAATTTATTTATAAATCAAAGGCTCAGGGTGAGATATGGTGGGCTTGACCAGCACTGCAGCATTTGGCATTCATTTTGTATTTCTCCTACCACATCCTCACTCACCCTTTTCATTCCTCACAATAACAGCGTGCAGTAAATAAGACTGGCTTTCTGACTGAGAAGACAATGCTATTTAGCTCTAGTTATGCAAAAGCTACTGACCACAGACAAATTTAAAACTTTAAACCTTTGCAGTGATATTTTGGCAGTTTTTTGTGAGTTCTAGAAGGTACCAATATAATCTAAAAATCAGGAGAAATGTGCTCTATTTATATTTGGTTGTCTTCTGGTGACTATAAAATGGGTATAATGTAAAATAAAGTCACCTAATTACTAATTTGTGACCAGTTTTACATCTCATATGTACAGAATTTTTGTTCCTTGAGAGAATTTGCTTGAACTGTTTTCCTTTTTTGTACATGTGTGAACTAGTCTTCAACATTTAAAGGACTTTAAGTAAGGGATATGGGATTAGATAAATTAGCATTTTTTAAAAATGAAAAAAAAAGACATCTAAAGAGCTATACTTACTTAAATACATTCTATATTGCTTATAAACAAAATAAATAAGAGCTACTATTTACTGAGGCCTTATAATGAGCAGACCTTGTGTTAAACACTACCCCCCCACCACTCTTTTTAACCCTTAAAACAAGCCTCTGAAGAAGTACTGTAGGTTTTCAACTTATTATAATACACTTAAGTACTATGTCTGTGTTACTTAAATTAATGATAGGGGTCTCTCAAGTGTTCTAATCAAGAATGCCAGCCTGGCTGGGTTCTATGAAAAAAACAAAATAGATAAACTCCTAGCCAGACTTATCAAGAAAAAAGAGTATGTACATACCTAAACAAAACCAGAAACAAAGGAATAATCACAACAGATACCATAGAAATACAAAGAATTATTAGAGAATACTATGAAAAATTATATGCCAATATATTGGACAACCTAGAAGAAATGGGCAACTTTATAGAAAAATACAACCTTCTGAGACTGACCCAGGAAGAAACAGAAAATCTGAACAGACCAATGACCAGCAATGAAATTGAACTGGTAATCAAAAAAGTCTAAAAAAAAAATTGCCAGACCCAAATGGCTTCACAGCCGAATTCTACTAAACATTTAAAGAAGAGCTCATACATATTCTTCAAAAAGTATTCCAAAAAGTAGAAGAGGAGGGAATACTTCCAAGCTCATTCTACATGGCCTGCTTCGCTCTAAATAATACCAAAACCAGACAAAGACATCACAAAAAAAGAAAATCCCTGATGAACACAGATGCAAAAATCCTCAACAAAATAATAGCAAACAAAATTAAAAAATACATCAAAAATATCATCCATCATGACCAAGAAGGATCTATTCCATGGATGCAAGGATGGTACAATATTCGTAAATCGATGAATAATATACACCACATTGAAAAACAAAGGATAAAAACTACATGATCATCTCAATAGATGTTGTAAAATATTTGACAGAGAGAGAGCCTGATGGGATGGACATGTACAATCTTCCTGAAAAAAAATTCAGAATAATAGTCATAACCATACTGATGGATCTACAGAGAAATATACAAGAGGTAAGGGAGTAAGTGAGGGAAGTGAGGAAAGACAATGCAGAAATTAGACAAGCTATCGACGGGCTTAGCAGCAGACTGGATGAGATGCAAGAGACTGTTAATGGCATAGAAATCAGAGAACAGGAATACAGAGAAGCTGAGGCAGACAGAGGTAAAAGGATCTCTAGGAATGAAAGAATATTAAGAGAACTGTGTGACCAACGCAAACGGAACAATATTCGCATTATAGGAGTACCAGAGGAAGAAGAGAGAGAAAAAGGGATAGAAAGTGTCTTTGAAGAAATAATTGCTGAAAACTTCCCCAAGCTGGGGAAGGAAATATTCTCTCAGACCACGGAAGCCCACATATCTCCCAACACAAGGGACCCAAGGAACACAACACCAAGACACATAATAATTGAGATGGCAGAGATCAAAGATAAGGACAGAGTATTAAAGGCAGATAGAGAGAGAAAAAAGATCACCTACAAAGGAAACCCATCAGACTATCATCAGACTTCTGAACAGAAACATTACAGGCCAGAAGAAAATGGCATGATATATTTAATGTAATGAAACAGAAGGGCCTCTAACCAAGAATATTGTATCCAGCACGATTATCATTTAAATTTGAGGGAGGGATTAAACGATTTCCACACAAGCGAAAGCTGATGGAATTTGCCTCCCATAAACCACCTCTACAGAATATCTTAAAGGGACTGCTCTAGATGGAAGCACTCCTAAGGCTAAAAAGAGGTAACCAGAGAAAACAAAATCATAGCAAAGAAAGCAGACCATCCAAATACTAACTAAAGGCAAAGAATAAAACACCTAGTATATAAAGAATGGAGGAGGAGGAATAAGAAGGGAGAGAAAGAAAGAACCATCAGACTGTGTTTACAATAACTTAACAAGAAAGTTAAGTTAGATTGTCAGATAGTAAAGAAGCAACCCCTGAACTTTGGTAACCACGAATCTAAAGCCAGCAATGGCAATAAGTACATATCTATCGATAATCACCCTAAATGTAAATGGACTGAATGCACCAATGAAAAGACACAGAGTAACAGAATGGATAAAAAAGCAAGACCCATCTATATGCTGCTTACAAGAGACTCACCTCAAACCCAAAGATATACACAGACTAAAAGTGAAGGGATGGGAAAAGATATTTCATGCAAACAACAAGGAGAAAAAAGCAGGTGTTGCAGTACTTGTATCAGACAAAATAGACTTCAAAACAAAGAAAGTAGCAAGAGATAAAGAAGGACATTACATAATGATAAAGGCGTCAATACAACAAGAGGATATAATCATTATAAATATATATGCACCCAACACAGGAGTGCCGGCATATGTGAAACATACTAACAGAATTAAAGGAGAAAATAGACAGCAATGCATTCATTTTAGGAGACTTCAACACACCACTCACTCCAAAGGACAGATCAACCACACAGAGAATAAGTAAAGACACAGAGGCACTGAACAACACACTAGAACAGATGGACCTAACAGACACCTACAGAACTCTACACCCAAAAGCAACAGGATACACATTCTTCTCAAGTGCACATGGAACATTTTCCAGAATAGACCACATACTAGGCCACAAAAAGAACCTCAGTAAAGTCAAAAATACTGAAATTCTACCAACCAATTTCTCAGATCACCAAGGTATAAAACTAGAATTAAATTTTAGAAAGAAAACAAAAAGGCTCACAAATACATGGAGACTTAACAACATTCTCCTAATTAATCAATGGGTTAACGACGAAATCAAAACAGAAATCAAAGAATATATGGAGACAAATGATAACAACAATACAAAGCCACAACTTCTGTGGGACGCAGCAAAGGCAGTTCTAAGAGGAAAGTATATTGCAATCCAGGCCTATCTAAAGAAAGAAGAACATTCCCAAATGAATAGTCTAAAGACACAATTACAGAAATTGGAAAAAGAAGAACAAATGAGGCCCAAAGTCACCAGAAGGAGGGACATAATAAAGATCAGAGAAGAAATAAATAAAATTGAGAAGAATAAAACAATAGAAAAAAATCGATGAAACCAAGAGCTGGTTCTTTGAAAGAATAAACAAAATAGATAAACCCCTAGCCAGACTCATTAAGAGAAAAAGAGAATCTACACACATAAACACAATCAGAAATGAGAAAGGAAAAATCATGACAGACGCCACAGAAATGCAAAGAATTATAAGAGAATATTGTGAGAATCTATATGCTAACAAGCTGGAAAACCTAGAAGAAATGTACAACTTCGTAGAAAAATACAATCTTCCAAAACTGACCAAAGAAGAAACAGAAAAACTAAACAACCAATCATCAGCAACGAAATTGAAGTGGAAATCAAAAAACTACCCAGGAACAAAACCCCCGGTCCAGATGGATTCACCTCTGAATTCTACCAGACATATAGAGAAGAAATAACACCCATTCTCCTTAAAGTTTTCCAAAAAATAGAAGAGGAGGGAATACTTCCGAACTCATTCTATGAAGCCAGCATCACTCTAATACCAAAACCTGGCAAAGACCTCACCAAAAAAGAAAATACAGACCAATATCCCTGATGAAAGTAGATGCAAAAATACTCAACAAAATATTAGCAAACCGAATTCAAAAATACATCAAGAGGATCATACACCATGATCAAGTGGGATTCATCCCAGGGATGCAAGGATGGTACAACATTCAAAAATACATCTACATCACCCACCACATCAACAAAAAGAAGAACAAAAACCACATGATCATCTCCATAGACGCTGAAAAAGCATTTTACAAAATTCAACATCCATTCATGAAAAAACTCTCAACAAAATGGGTATAGAGGGCAAGTACTTCAACATCATAAAGGCCATATATGACAAACCCACAGCTAACATCATACTTAACAGCGAGAACCTGAAAGCTTTTCATCTAAGATTGGGAACAAGACAGGGATGCCCACTCTCTCCACTGTTATTCAACATAGTACTGGAGGTCCTAGCCACAGCAACCAGACAAAACAAAGACATACAAGGCATCCAGATTGGTAATGAAGATGTCAAACTGTCACTATTTGCAGATGACATGATATTGTACATAAAAACCCTAAAGACTCCACTCCAAAACTACTAGAATTAATATCTGAATTCAGCAAAGTTGGAGGATACAAAATTAACACACAGAAATCTATTGCTCTCCTATACACTAATGATGAACTAACAGAAAGAGAAATCAGAAAAACAATTCCATTCACAACTGCATCAAAAAGAATAAAATACCTACGAATAAACCTAACGAAGGAAGTGAAAGACCTGTACTCTAAAAACTACAAGACACTCCAAGAGAAATTAAAGAGTACACTAACAAATGGAAATTCATCCCATGCTCTTGGCTAGGAAGAATAAATATTGTCAAAATGGCTATACTACCGAAAGCAATCTACAGATTCAACGCAATCCCTATCAAAATACCAACAGTTTTCTTTAATGAACTCGAACAAATAATTCTAAAATTCATATGGAACCACAAAAGACCCCGAATAGCCAAATCAATCCTGAGAAGGAGGAATAAAACAGGGGGAATTACGCTCCCTGACTTCAAGCTCTACTACAAAGCCACAGTAATCAAGACAATCTGGTATTGGCACAAAAACAGACCCATAGACCAGTGGAACAGAATAGAAAACCCAAACATTAACCCAAACACATACAATAAATTAATATTTGATAAAGGAGTCTTGGGTATACATTGGGGAGATGACAGCCTCTTCAGCAGCTGGTGTTGGAAAAACTGGACAGCTACATGTAAGAGAATGAAACTGGACTATTGTCTAACCCCAACCACAAAGGTAAACTCAAGGTGGATCAAAGACCTGAATGTAAGTCATGAAACCATAAAAGTCTTAGAAAAAAATATAGGCAAAAATCTCTTGGACATAAACATGAGCGACTTCTTCATGAATATATCTCCCTGGGCAAGGGAAACAAAAGCAAAAATGAACAAGTGGGACTATATCAAGCTGAAAAGCTTCTGTACAGCAAAGGACACCATCAGTAGAACAAAAAGACATCCCACGGTATGGGAGAACATATTCATAAATGACGTATCCGATAATGGGTTGACATCCAAAATGTATAAAGAACTCACGCACCTCAACAAACAAAAAGCAAAGAATCCAATTAAAAAATGGGCAGAGGACATGAATAGACACTTTTCTAAAGAAGAAATTCAAATGGCCAACAGGCACATGAAAAATGTTCCACATCGCTAATCATCAGAGAAATGCAGATTAAAACCACAATGACATATCACCTCACACCAGTGAGGATAGCCAACATCCAAAACACAAACAACAATAAATGTTGGCGAGGATGTGGAGAAAAGGGAACCCTCCTACACTGCTGGTGGGAATGCAAATTAGTTCAACCTTTGTGGAAAGCAGTATGGAGGTTCCTCAAAAAACTCAAAATAGAAATACCATTTGACCCAGGAATTCCACTCCTAGGAATTTACCCTAAGAATGCAGCAGCCCAATTTGAAAAAGACAGATGCACCCCTATGTTTATCACAGCACTATTTACAATAGCCAAGAAATGGAAGCAACCTAAGTGTCCATCAGTAGATGAATGGATAAAGAAGATGTGGTACAAATACACAGTGGAATATTACTCAGCCAGAAGAAGAAAACAAATCCTACCATTTGCAACAATATGGATGGAGCTAGAGGGTATTATGCTCAGTGAAATAAGCCAAGCAGGAAAAGACAAGAATCAAATGATTTGTGGAGCATAAGAGCAAAGAAAAAAACTGAAAGAAAAAAACAGCAGCAGAGTCACAGAACCCAAGAATGGACTAATAGTTACCAAAGGGAAAGGGACTGGGGAGGATGGGTGGGAAGGGAGGGAGAAGGGAGAAGGGAGAAAAAGGGGCATTAGGATTAGCAGACGTAATTTTGGGGGGCGCGGGGAGGGCTGTACAACTCAGAGAAGACAAGTACTGATTCTATAGCATCTCACTATGCTGATGGACAGTGACTGTAATGGGCTTGGTGGGGGTGACCTGATGAAGTGGGTAGTTTAATAACCATAATATTGCACATGTAATTGTAGATTAATGATACCAAAATAAATTTAAAAAAAAGAACTAATAACTGAATTCACCAAAGTGGCAGTGTACAAAATTAATACACAGAAATTTGTTGTATTCCTACATAGTAACAATGAACTAGCAGAAGAAGAAATCAGGAAAACTCCATTTACAATTGCATCAAAAAGAGTATAATACCTCGGAATAAATCTAACCAAGGAAGTGAAAGACCTATACTTTCAAAACTGTAAGACACTCATGAGAGAAATTAAAGAAGACACCAAAAAATGGAAATCTATCCTGTATTCATGGATACGAAGATTCAGTACTGTCAAAATGGCCAACCTACCCAAAGGAATCTACAGAGTCAGTGCGATCCCTATCAAAATACCAAGAGAATTCTTCAATGATCTAGACCAAATAGTTGTAAAATTCATATGGAACCACAAAAGACCCCAAATAGCCAAAGCAATCCTGGGAAGGAAGAATAAAGTGGGGGGAATTACGCTCCCTGACTTCAAGCTCTACTACAAAGCCACAGTAATCAAAGCAGTTTTATACTGGCACAGGAGCAGACCCATAGATCAATGAAACAGAACAGAGAGCCGAAATATAAACCCATGCATGTATGGTCAATTAATATATGATAAAGAAGCCATGGATATACAATGGGGAAATGACAGCCTCTTCAACAACTGGTGCTGGCAAAACTGGACAGCTACCTATAAGAGAATGAAACTGAATTACTGTCTAACTCCATGCACAAAAGTAAACTCAAAATGGAATAAAGACCTGAATGTAAGTCATGCAACCATAAAACTCTTAGAAGAAAACATGGGCAAAAATCTCTTGAATATAAGCATGAGCAACTTTTTCCTGGACACATCTCCTTGGGCAAAGGAAACAAAATAAAAAATGAACAAGTGGGACTACATAAGCCTAAAAGCTTCTGTACAACAAAGGACACTGTCATAACAAAAAGGCATCCTACAATATGAGAAAACAAATTCGTAAATGACTCATATGATAAAGGGTTAACACCCAAAATACATAAAGAACTGATATGCCTCAGCACCCAAGAAACAAATAACCAGATCAAAAAATAGGCAGAAGATCTGAACAGACAGTTCAGTTCTCCAAAGAAGAAATACAAATGGCCAACAAGCAAATGAAAAGATGCTCCACATCGCTAATCAACAGGGAAATGCAAATTAAAACCATAATGAGATATCACCTCACACCAGTTTGGATGGCCAACATCCTAAGGAGAAGAAACAACAAATGTTGGGAAGGATGTGGAGAAATTGGAACCCTCCTACACTGTTGGTAGGACTGCAAATTGGTGTAAGCACTGTGGAAAGCAATATGGAGGTTCCTCAAAAAACTAAAAATAGAAATACCATTCAATCCAGTAATTCCACTTCTAGGAATTTACCTGAAGAAAACAAAATCCCTGATTCAAAAAGATATATACACCCCTGTTTATCACCACACCATTTGCAACATCCAAGATATGGAAGCAACCTAAGTGTTCATCGATAGATGAATAGATAAAGAAGATGTGGTATATATACACAATGGAATATTATTCAGCCATAAAAAGAAAAGAAATCCTGCCATATGCAATAGCATGGATGTATCTAGAGGGCTCAGAGAAGTAAGCCAGGCAGATAAAGACAAATATAATATGATTTCATATATTTGTGGAATATGAAAACAAACCAAAACAGAAGGAACAAAATGGCAGTAGACTCAGAGGCACTAAGAAGGGACTAGTGGTTACCAAATGAGAGGGCTTGGAGCAAGTAGTAGGGGAGGGTAAACGGGATAAAGGGGTACAATAATTTGTAATCATAATAAAAGCTGGTCATGGGGACAGTAGTACAGTGTGGAGAATACAGTCAATGATTCTGTAACATCTTTGTATGTTGATAGATAGTAACCATACCAGAAGTGGTGAAAATTTGATAATGTGGGTAACTGGTGAACCAGTGTGTTGTACATTTGCAAACAACATAAGATTGTATTATCAATGATACTTCAATAAAAAACAAAAAAGAATGCCAGCTTCGTGAGAGGTCTGCTAATTTGATAATGAGGAATGCATGGTCCATGTCTGAATCGGTGTTTTAATCAGGAAGCTCATTCTTCAGAGGTGGCTACTGTAAGGATTTCTTTAAGGCATAAATCTCTATCAATGACCACTGCATTGTTAATTAACATACTCAGCATCAGAAATGGGTTTTTACTGATGAAACAGTGATCAGTTATTAAGTATGCCCAATGCTAAAAATTGGGGAAATTAGAAGTATCTAAGTAAATTGATTAAAATATTTGAGGCATTATTCACAATACCATGAAAGTAATGAGAAATCTGGGGAGGTCTGTGGGGCTTTCGTGTTACGGATGATGCCCAGCCCTGAACTCTGATGACTGCATGTTGTTGGCTTGATCCTGGCTTTAAGGCTAACAGAATCTTGCATCTGGAATCTTGGCACCTGTGTCAAGTGAACCTTTTATGTGAAGTGGTAGTTGGACAACTGAGACTTTGAGTTAATGTACTGGATGCCCAAACTGTGTGTGCTTTTTAAATAGTATTTTATACTTAGTTGTGAATTTTACAGAGCCAGAACTGTTCTTATCGAGGCAGTGTTCTTTGGTGTGTCCAAGTCTAGGTCATAGCATCTAGCCATAGCTTCAGAAGTGGAAGTTACCTTATCTGAACATACATTTGCCTGACTATCGTTCTCTGTAACATTCTCCCTTTTTTGGTGCCATAATTCCTGAGTCTATTATCACTGGATACTCTCCCTGCTTTGTGAGGGAGCTCACCACCACTGGCTAGGATCTTAAAAAAAAAAGCTGCCAATTTCCTTTTTTTTTTTTACCTGCTAATAAATACCTAGTTAACAAATATATATATATATATAACAGAATTTGACCTGAAACCTCTAAGTTATAGAGAGTAGCTAACCCTCATTTACCTCAAACTTCACTGGCAGATACTGTATTAGAAACCATGATCTATTTCCTTTTGCTTACTTATGTTCTCTTGAATTTCACTCTCCTTGTATCCCAGATACTTCCCAGCAGTTACTTTGTATCTCATAGAGCTCACTCTTTCTCAGCTAACAACATCTGAGGCCTGGTTTTGTAAGGACAGAAAAACCACCCAGGATAGATGAGCAAACATGGGTAACAAAAATAGTTTTGGGTTTTCTTTTTGTACTTCGTCAGGTTACTGTTTAATATACTACTCATTCATTGCCTTGAAAAGGCTCAAGAATAATATATGTAAAAAGAACTGAGTTTGGCCTATGTACCCTTAAATGTGGTCATATTCTGGAACATTATTATTAAAGGAGTTTTTGGTAAGATCTTAAAAGCTCAGATCCCAGCAAACACCAGAATGGTCATAGATATTGTGTAATTTAAAAAAATGCCTCTGACCCAGCCAATCTTCTCTAAGAATGCGGACCAAAGATTAAGCTACAATGATGTTCCTCACACAGCTGTGTATAATTAGAAACAACCTAAATATTTCACATTGTGGAATTGAATAAATCACGGTACATATGATACACACGTACACATACGTACACGTTAAGTAATGGAAAGCTGAAACAAAGAAAAGGAGACGTGCAGAAGAGGCATTTTCACAACTTATCAATATATGGATACTGACCATTTGATTTTCTTTTCTTTGAAAAAAATTACTAGTACCTCAAGTGTTAGCATGATGGTTACAAAGTGTGGCAAGCCTTGCTAGCAGTGGCAGAATACTTATATACTTATTAACGGTCATTTCTTTAATTGTCTCCCCAAGCTGTCACTGACAGTTATCTTACTTTCCTTGTTATTCAGATTTACTTAGAAAATCTATTAAATGCCTTTTCTGTGTTTTATTAATGTGTATAAGTAAACGAGGGAACTTCTAAAACACAATTAACAGAGGAAAAATTAATGGTTGCAATACACAACCTCCTTGGAGGGAGGCACCTGTCCCATACTTATCGCAAACTTATTTGTTTCTTCCCCAAACACTTATGCATTATCCACTCCACCTATATCATTAACTCCATGTTGTCTGACATCCACTATATTATGTTACAATGTAATCAAAGTTATATTAGTACAGAATGTGAAATTGGGCAACTTACCACAATCTGCCATTTCAAAATCACCATTTATGTTTTTATTGTATGGTAGAGCTTCTCTTGGAATACTTTTCAACAGTACACTTCTATAGACCTACAGTTTGTTGGTAGGAAAGATTGCTGAGTCACAAAGAGGCATAGGGTAAGCAAAACTAAACTAAGAACAATATCAAGCCTGTAATTATCTGTATGAGTGATAACCAAGGACAAGATGTTAATAGCCTGATAAATGTAAATTACAGCAAACATCTGAGAAGAGGGGATACAAAAGCAGAGCCTACTACCTAAAATATGACATTGTTGGAGTTTACAATAGAAGAATTAAGTAAGCAAGCAGCAACTAAACACTGATGAGCAGATTTTGCCAAAAAAGAAAAAAAAAGCAACTTCAACGACTACAATTTGTTCCTCCTTCCTTTTAACTAGTTATATGAGAATTATTCGATCTCATTGGGGCTTGTTTTCCTGCTCCCATCTCTTTCCCACCTCCTTTCAGATGGACACATGAGAATCTGTTCCCCTCCCCCAAACTCTTTCCTTCCTCCAAGATAGCTGAAAGGCATGATCCATTCCCCCTCATCTATACTAAAGTCACCTTAATGATCTTTAAGGATAATCTGGACCTCTCTAGGACCTGTTCCTGAGGAATTTTTCTGAAGAAGCCTAGAAACTATTACCGGATATAATAAATGGCTCTTCTAATATCTGGGTATCACTCACTATCACTGTATTTTGGGGCTTAAGAAGTGAAACTATTTGTGGGGCTCTTAGAAGTGGGTGTGACAACCAGTACTTGGGTCTGGAATATCTGAGCTACCACACCTCTCTTCCTCTCTAAAATGGCAGATCATCAGGGCTAGAAAAGAGGCCATAATGCTCCCTTACAGCAGAGCAATGAAGCTCCTGAATGACCAAAGCCTTAAGGTACCAAACACTGTTCTTCAGCTACAATAATAATATGGAGCTAAGATCACTAAATATTTACAAAGTGCCAGGCCAATATGACATTTTATATTTTCATGACTGAAAGGTTGTACAAAATTCTTACCATTGCTATTATAACATTATCAGAAATGCTTGACTCTATATCAAGATGCAAAAAATACTCAAATTTCACTGGATTTAAACAATATCAGAGAATAAATTCTCATATAATTAAATAATATTATAACAGATACTTTTCATCAGATTTTCTAGTGAAAAATGTTCCCATTCAACAAATGAACAAATGGAATAGGAGAATGTATGAGAAGTATGTACAAATAAATGGATGAGTCAGAAACAGCCAATTTCCTAGCTTCTACTGAAAACTGTCTCTTGAGTTTAATTGTGTCTATTAAACTAAAAAACCTGAAGTATAGTAAAACTATAAAGAAGTTTACCTTTTATATATGACCTGTCAGCAAAGAAACAGTACAAATCTATTTCTGGACAGGAGGAAAAGTAATGTAACTCACATGACTATTAGCTTGTGGCTGGTTCCTGTAACTTTTCATTATTTCTTGGAAAGTTCTTTCTTCTTTTGTTACCTAAGGAAAAAAAACTGCATTTATCAATTGCTTTTAAAAGAAAAATGGCTCTGAACAAAAACTTCAATTACAGATTGGCACTGAGAGCAGTCTTGCAGGAAGCCATTAACCCTAGGCCAGTCCATGACTAAAACCACTACCATTTATGATTTTTTTACTACCTTTAAAGTTCAGGCTTTGTGGCCTGTGGGACTCAGCTAATAGTTGCATTAATCAAAAACATTGAGATGCTATGGTATAACTCCACTGAAAATGCATTTCTTTATAAAAAGAATGACATGAAAACTCAGATCTGCTGAATCCCCTGCAGGCTCCTGTTTTATCAGTTTTTAAGTATTTATTTCCAAGTAAATTAACCACATACTAAAGGATAGAAAATGTCTTGTGGTGACTCACAATAAAATTGAGCAGTTATAGGATTAAGCTTTTAACATTTCAGGACAGACTGTAGGGTTTCTAGTGCTTATACAGAAAAGTCACAGTGGTGGTCAAAAGGAGGAAAATGGATTAGTGATCCAAAAAGGAATCCCTTCAGGTCTATTTGTTATGACAAAGTTCACTTAAATTTCCTTTCCTCTGCTTCACTGTCCATAATGAGGAACTAAAAATGGCAAAGCCTGAATGTTGATAGTTCTCTGGTAAATACGAATGATTAATTAGTAACATGTATTAATACCTATTTTGTATAGAGATTTCAAAGAGGCATTATGAGAGTAGAGTCACAAAGGAATGTGAAAACATGTCCTTTGCCTCAAAAAGCTTAAAAATTGCATACATAGGGTAGGACTGGCGATGTGGCCAATATAGCCAAGATCAAGGTTACAGATGAATGTTTCAGATATGTGAGAATTTTAAAAAACAAGATATGCTATTTTATAACTTAAAACATGTTATAGCAACTAGAAAGTAAAATGCTCTTCTGAGGCAGTGCAACAAATTACTGGAAGGCAACGTTAAAGAAACTACTTTACACTAGATCACTAATCAGGAGATCCTCAGTCGCCACTTATTAATTGTGTAACTTTGGCCAAGATGTTCAGCTCTGAGCCTTCATTAATCACCTACAATGTATGATCTTTGTACTTGAAAGTACCAGATTAGAGGTGTCACAGAGGTGGGAGTGGGGGTTGTTCACATTAATAGTGTGGAAAGCCACTTTACTATAAATGGTCTCTACAAACTTTTCCAACTTCTTTACAACCAACAGTATTCTTATGAAGTGGGAAAGCTGATTATTACAAAACTAAATGGAAAGCCCAGAGAATAGAAGATAAAGTAGCTGGAATTTACTACTTAATTCACAATGATGGGCACTACTGGCTTATAGCGCTTAAGGCCAACTAATGATTAAGTGCAACAGATTTTCATCTCATGCTTTCCCCCAACTTTTACATTACCTTGGCCATGATGTAAAAGGCACAAAGGAGAAGCTGATCCAAATGTCTGTCTTTCATTAGATCAGGGCAATGAACTAAAGTGAATTCAAAACATGTCCATATTTTCCTTCGTAACTCATTTGCAACATCCAGTTTTAAACATAAATCACGTAAGCGTACACTTGCCAAATGATAGACCTAAAATGGAACATAGCCCATAGATGCAAAAAACAGGTAAATAATTTCTCAAATTTATGTCTAACCATGAACATAAGTTTCAGGCCAAGATTAACACCTAGGCTGCTGATATATTAAATGCATAAAATTTCTAGTCTATAGTACTAAGTCAATGCTGGCAGAACAATATAGATTAAAGCCAAATTCTATTTGGAAAACTACATTAAAAATTATTTTTGAAAAGATGTCATCTGCTACTCTATGCTGCCATCAATGTAAAGTGAGATAAAATGCAGGATTTACCTGCATCATGATCACAATGAATACATAATTTTTCTGGTGTTCAGAAGTCTTTTCTCTTTTCATTTCTGGTTCAGGTTAAATTGCTAGAAAGCTTAAAATGTCAGAAAATAAAAAACTAACTTAAAAAAATTTTTTTTATTAAGGTATTGATATACACCCTTATGAAGGTTATGAAAAAGCAATGTGGTTACCACATTTACCCATATTATCAAGTCCCCACCATACCCCCAATGCAGTCACTGTCCTTCAGTGTAAGATGCCACAGATTCACTATTTGCCTTCTCTGTGCTACACTGTTTTCCCCATGATCCCCCACACCATGTGTACTAAACATAATACCCCTCAATCCCCTTCTACCTCCCTCCCCACCCGCCCTCCCACACCTCTCCCCTTTGGTAACCACTAGTTCCTTCTTGGAGTCTGAGTCTGCTGCTATTTTGTTCCTTCAGTTTTGGTTCGTTGTTATACTCCACAAATGAGGGAAATCATTTGGCATTTGTCTTTCTCTGTGGCTTATTTCACTAAGCATAATATCCTCCAGCTCCATCCATGTTGTGGCAAATGGTAGGATTTGTTTCTTATGGCTGAATAGTATTCCATTGTGTATATGTACCACCTCTTCTTTATCCATTCATCTACTGATGGACACTTAGGTTGCTTCCATATCTTGGCTCTTGTAAAAAGCGCTCCAATAAACATAGGGGTGCATATGTCTTTCTGAATCTGAGAAGTTGTATTCTTTGAGTAAATTCCAAGCAGTGGGATTCCAGGGTCAAATGGTATTTCTATTTTTAGTTTCTTGAGGAACCTCCATATTGCTTTCCACAATGGTTGCACTAGCTTACATTCCATCAGCAGTGTAGGAGGGTTCCCCTTTCTCCGCATCCAAGCCAGCATTTGTTGTTCTTAGTCTTTTGGATTGTGGCCATCCTTATTGGTGTGAGGTGATATTGCATTGTGGTTTTAATTTGCATTTCCCTGATGATTAGTGATGTGGAGCGTCTTTTCATGTGTCTGTTAGCCATCTGAATTTCTTCTTTGGAGAATTGTCTGTTCATATCCTCTGCTCATTTTTTAATCAGGTTATTTGCTTTTTGGGTGTTGAGGCGTGTATGTTCTTTATATATTTTGGATGTTAACTCCTTGTCGGATATGTCATTTACAAATATATTCTCCCATACCGTAGGGTGCCTTTTTGTTCTGTTGATGGTGTCCTTTGCTGTACAGAACCTTTTTAGTTTGATGTAGTCCCATGAGTTCATTTTTGCTTTTGTTTCCCTTGCTCGATGAGATACGTTCAGGAAGAAGTTGCTCATGCTTATATTCAGGAGATTTTTGCTTATGCTGTCTTCTAAGAGTTTTATGGTTTCATGACTTACATTCAGGTCCTTGATCCATTTCAAGTTTACTTTTGTGTATGGGGTTAAACAATAATCCAGTTTTTCTCTTGCATGTAGCTGTCCAGGTTTGCCAATACCAGCTGTTGAAGAGGCTGTCATTTCTCCATTGTATGTCCATGGCTCCTTTATCATATATTAATTGACCATATTTGGTTGGGTTTATATCAGGGCTCTCTAGTCTGTTCCATTGGTCTATGGGTCTGTTCTTGTGCCAGTACCAAATTGTCTTGATTACTGTGGCTTTGTAGTGGAGCTTGAAGTTGGGGAGCATAATCCCCCCAGCTTTATTTTTCCTTCTCAGGATTGCTTTGGTTATTCGGGGTCTTTTGTGGTTCCATATGAATTTTAGAATGATTTTCTCTAGTTTGTTGAAGAATACTGTTGGTATTTTGATAGGAATTGCATTGAATAAAGAACTAACGTTTTTAACTCTAAAAATGAGTCAGAAAACAAAATCATTACAAAAGTTTCCCCTATATTGTTTTCTACATTGTTTTTATGAGTACATGAAAAGAATGTTAAAGTTAATGAGATACCAGATTTTTTTATTTTTGTTTGTAACTACATCAGAGTAAATTCAGTTCAATGTCTGGAACCTTCCATGTGTAGAGTCTTTATATGAATTGATCTTATTGCAAATAACCAGAAGGTCTTACAAGATTCTAAAATGGCTTCTAATCATCCAAGAAGCATTGTTTTATTGTTTTAGAATTGGCAACACTGCTATGATATTCCTAAAGCACACGATCCTGTTTTGAATCAAGTCCTTAACTTAAATGTTGAAGGGAAAAAATGATTAATGCACCCGTTACAGAAAGGTACCTTTGGCAGGAAAAAACCCATAAATTAGAGCTTAAAAGCAAATGTAAGCCATCCAATACACTAAATTGTTAGAGAGACAACTGGTTGACTCCAAAGCTACCAGTGACTCATGTTATAGCAAACTCATTTTCTGCTTCCTATTCCTTTGTTTCTGGTACCGCTGGCCAAGAGATAAACAGAAACCACTGGGGTCAGAGAGGTAAGAAAGATGTAGAACTTTACATTCATGATAGGAGGAAATAACAGATAGGAGGCTAGCTAGAAAGATTAAAAATAGTATCTAAAAAATTATGTAATATTTGGTAAGTGTCTTTTACAGAGTTGATCCAGTGCCTTATAAAGATACCCATACTTTGGAAAAGCCTTCTGATTCTAACAAAAAATTCACAGTAAATTATTTTCAGTCATTGAACACTAGCATCACACTGAATTCAACAGGATAATAGCTGCAATTTATAATGAGTTCAAAGGAATGGTTACTTTGAACTCATTATAGATATAGACATTTATGTTCATTGTAGATAAGGACATCCTAGTCCCTTTTAGGATAAATTTTTCTAGTTTCTAATCTACATCAAGTAGGCTATAATTAAATGGAAGAAAAAAAAAGCTAGATTCTGAAGTAAATTCAGAATTAAGAATTCAGAAATAAAACCTTATTTTTGTCAATATTAATTATCATAGGCACTAATTTGCCATTTTGAAAATTAAAAATAGTGAATGAATGAGGAAAATGCTGCATTTTGGAACTGTGCTTTTAAAATGGGTCTTAGGCATTAAAAGGTGAGCCCAAGATGAAGGGGTAGATAGAGTAGAGAAGTCAGTGGAAGGCAGAGAAAAAGTCAAGTCTCTGAAGAATTATTTATAAAACAGACTAGAGGAAATAAACTTAAGTTTGCATCAAGAGATAATGTGAAAAAATATTAATTTCTTAAAAATGAAAAAATTTAAATGCTAATGCTTTAAAAAAATGCTGGGAATAAAACAAAAAACAGTCTTCTTTTTCCTTTACAGTTCTTAAGACTGAGCTAGCCAGTTATGCAGTCAACTGGAGAGGTACTTTCCTGTGTGGGGTTTAGAGAAAAATCATGTTTTGTTAGAAATATCTGATTAATATGCCTGTCTTAGCAGAAGCTGATGGTGCTTATAAATGATAGAACAAGTTGAAATTATTTCTGTGTTAAATATTTCAGTCCCTTTTCATTAATAGTAGGCATTATAATGGGAACTGGTCAAATCTTAATTTAAAAGGTAACACATTGGATTTATGATAAAAACTGTGTAGCCTCCCCACAGTATCCCAGCAATCTTTATAATGATTCTTCAGTAATTTAAGCTTATCCATAGGTCCAAATGAATTTTTCCCACAATGAACTCCCATCTATAGCCACATAACACAATGGAGTTCCAGTAAATTCTAGATGATGGCCAACTACTTACTCAAAGTTATGTAAGAACATAACCTGGCATGAAACATAAGTTATATCAGGAAGTGGAGTCAAACCATACCAGCCTGAGTCTAAACATAGCTCACTATGGTCACAGTGTTGTCTTAAGAGGTCAGATGTTTTTTAAAAAGGCTAATGGTTAGTGATTGTATAGCATCTCACTATGCTGATGGACAGTGACTGTAATGGGGTTGGTGGGGAAGACCTGATGAAGGGAGCAGTTTAATAACTATAATATTAAACATGTAATTGTAGATTAATGATACCAAAATAAATTTTAAAAATTAATTAATTTTTTAAAAAGGCTAATGGTACATTTCCTGATGCAAACTAGACAGATACCACAAGAAAATTATATACCAATATCTCATGAATATTGACTGAAAATTCTCAACAAAGTACTAGAAAACTCAATGTAACTGCATACACTAAGAGGATTTTATAGTATGACAAAATGTAAGGATAGTTTAATATATGAAAACCAATATACTACATTAACAGAATGAAGGAAAAAAAATGATATATCGTCATCTCAAGTGATCCAGAACAAGGGTATGATAAAATTCAACACGTTTTTGTTATAAAAACATTCAATGAACTAGGAATAGAAGGAAACTACCTCAACATAATAAATGCCATATATGAAAAACCCACAGCTAACATCTTACAAAGTGAAGGAGAGAAAACTTTTCCTCTAAGATCAGGAATAAGACAAGGATGCTCAATTTCAGCACCCCTATTTAGTGTAGTTAGTATTGGAAGTACTAGCCAGAGCAGTTAGGCAAGAAAAAGAAATAGAGCCTAAAGAGTCCATAAAAAAATGTCAGAGCTAATAAATGAATTGAGCAAAACTGCAGGATACAAAATCAACACATGAACATCACTTTCACTCCTATGACACTAACAATGAATAATCCAAAAAAGAAATTGAGAAAATGATTCCATTTACAATAGCATGAGAAATAGTAAAATATTTAGGAATAAACTTAACCAATGCAGCAGACTTGTACACCAAAAATTCCAAAATGCAGCTGAAAAGAAATTAAAGAAAAAACAAATAAATGGAAAGACATCCCATGATCATGGACTTGAAGACTTAATATTGTTATGATGTCAACACTATTCAAAGCAGTCTACAGATTCAAAGCAATCCCTATCAAAATCCCAATGATGTTTTTTACAGAAATAGAAAAATCCAAACTAAAACGCATATGGAATTTCAAGGAACTCTGAATAGCCAAAGTAATCTGAAAAAAGAAGAACAAAGTGGGAGGTCTCTCATTTCCTGACTTTAAAACTTACTACAAAGTTACAGTAATCAAAACTGTGTGGTACTGGCATGAAGACAGACATAAAGAGGCCAATAAACAGAACAGAGAGCCAAGAAATAAATTCTCACAAACATGGTCAAATGACTCTTGGCAAGAGTGCCAAGACCATTCAAAGGGGAAAGGACAGTCTTTTCAACAAATTGTGTAGAGATAACTGGATATCAACTTATAACAAAATGAAAATGGATCTTTACTTTACACCAGATAAAAAATTAACTCAAAATGTATGAAAGAACTAAACATAATTGCTCAAACTATAAAACTCTTCTAAGAAAGCAAGAGAAAAAGCTTTAGGACATTAGCATGGGCAATGACATGGTACCATGTAACACACTTCAATATGATACCAAAAGCACAGGACAACAAAACAAGACAGATAAACTAGATTTCATCAAAATTAAAAACTTTGGTGCATCTAAGGACACTTTCAATATGTTATAGAGGCAACAGGTGGAATGGGAGAAAACATTTGCAAATCATATTTCTGATAAGGGATTATTATCCAGAATATACAAAGAAATTCTACAATTCAACAAAAAAAACTAAAATGAAAAATGGGCAAAGGAAATGAATAGACATTTATCTACGCAATATATACAGCCACCCAAGAAGCACATATAAAGATGTTCAACCTCACTCATCATCAGGGAAACACATCAAAATTACAATGAGATACCACTTCATTCTCATTAGGATGGGTATTATCAAAAAAATCAAAATAACGAGTGTTGACAAGGATGTGGAGTACTTGGAACCCTTGTGCACTGTGGCAGGAATATAAAATGGTGCAATTGCTGTGCAAAATGATGTGGCAGTTCCTCAAAAAATTAAATTTAGAATTATTATCCCACTTCTGGATACCCAAAAGAACTGAAAGCAGAAACTTAAATAGATATTATGGTTTAATGGGTACAGAGTTTCAGTTTAAAGAGATGAAAAGTTCTGGAGATGGATGATGGTGAAAGTTGCACAACAATGTGAATGTACTTAATCACACTTAACTGTACACCTAAAAATGGTTAAAATGGTAAATTTTGTTATATTTTACCACACATACAAAAAAGAAGGCTAAAGCTGCTCTCTGTTCCTCAATCTTTCTTGTATTGATTAAATGAGATATTTTTAGATGCTATAAATACCTTTCTATAAAACAGTGCTAAGGATCCAGTTCTCTTTGGTTTGCTTATTCCAGTTGGATGTACCTCTTGTACTTTAGTTAGATGGGTCTGTTTTGGAGAAGCACCAATTAATGACTGAGCATTAAGTGATACAGGACTCTCGACTTCGGCCTCCTGAGTTGTGTTCATGGAAACTGGTATCAGCGTGATCTCTCCAGCATCATTTGCAATACCTGAATGTACAAGCAAGAGTTCTCAGTTTTAGTAATAAGCTGCATGTGTTCCAGAAAAGTTGTTAATTTTATCTATCTACCTACCTACCTACCTATCTATGCATGCATAGGAATATGTTTAAAAAAAGGAGAGAAAAGCCACATTAGTAATGTTAGCTTATAATATTCTTATTTTCTATTTCTGCTCTGAAACAATACTGTTTTGAGCTCTTAAGGAGATGATTTAATCAAGAAACAAAATTCTTGTTGAATATATTCATTAGCAAAGCTCAGATAAGAAAGTAAGTCCTAACAGTGTAGTAAATTTATGAAAATTCATTAAAAAGTATAGGTTCCAAACAAAAGGTGGAACACAGAGGATATTTAGGACAGTTAAACTATTCTGTATGATACTATAGTGGTGGATGTGTCATTAGACATTTGTCAAAATCCATAGAATGTACAATATCAAAGTGAACCTTATTGTAAACTATGGACTTGGGGTGATAATGATGGGTCAGTGTAGATTGTAACAAATGTACCTTTCTGTACAGAAGGTTGATGGTGAAGGAGGCTGCATGTGGGTTAATGGGAAATCTCTGTCCTTCCACCCAATTTTGCTATGAACCTAAAACTGCTCTGAAAAGTCAACTTCAAAAAAAAAAAAAGTATAGGTTCAAGAAAAAACCTATTCTAACCTACTGGGTCATGTGATTCAACCTAATAGAACATTTCTTAAATTTTTATCCAACTTAGAAAAAAATACAAAATAAAAGCATTAAAATATTACCATGCAATGGGATCGTAACTTTATGTCCTGTTGTCCCTGTTATTACGGCTGTAGGCATTGTCAGAAGAGTCTGCCCAGGTGAAACTGATATATTTTCAGCAGTAATGCTTGAAGGAGCAATTTTCAATTTTGTTCCTTCTGTTATGATCCTGTCCATAAGCATTTCTTTTGGGGGGTCTTCCCCAAAAAGTCTTCTTTTAGCACTCCCTGCAGTAGGAGAACTGTAGCGTTCATGGACAGAAATTGGAGACAATGGTTGCATATCTAATAAAGAGAAAAATAAATTAAAACAGTTTGATATGTATTCCAAAATTATAAATCAGGCTTACTCATTAATTCAACAAATAGATACTGAGTTACTATGCTATGCACTAGGGATCCAGCAGTGAATAACATGGCCTCTGTCCTCATGGGATATCATGTCTAGTGGGAGAGAGAGGCATGAAATAAGTCATTACAATAAACTGTGAAAATTATGATAGCTCACCTTCCTGTTTTTTTGAGCCTGTGCTTCTATTATGGGAGCAAAATATTAATGGTAAAGTAGAAGCTGAGAGGTAGTACGAGGTGACCACTAAATTTAAGAAGGAATCCAATTTGCTACCGTCTCCCAATCCTATCTAGTAAATAACACCTGAGAGGGAAAAATCAGTGACTTGGTTCACAGTTTTGCCTCCTCCCACACCCCTATATGTCAAGCAGTTTAAGACAGTAGCTATGGCTTTCTGATTTAATAGTAGATACAGAATCATCTTTTACAAGATGATGAAGATGAGTAAAGTTGATATGACTGTTAACATGGCTTAATCTGAGGACTGTCAATAAGAGTGTTGATTGAAAAGAAAGTAAGGGTATGGATTATATCTTCCAGTGTTATAAACTGCTTTCCATCTCCACTAGGTGCAAAGGTTCTCCTAGCCCCTTACAACACTACATGTTTTTCCACAATTCTCCCCAACTTCCCCCAACCCACTGTTTCTTTGCAGGTATATACTTCTAAACTGAAAGCATTTCACTATTTTTACATTTACTAGATAAATAGACATCCATGTAATTCATTTTCAAAACATGCTTAAAAGATATAAAAATTACCTCTGGCAATGATCTGACAGCTCTTTGTATTGCCCAGGTGAGTGGGGAAATAGTCATAGTTTAATAAAAATACCCCCATAATTCTGGGGGTTATGAAAGTAGCTCTGACTTCCTGTCCTTAGTAAAAAGTGGGAAGTTCTATTGTAGCTCCTATTATTCTTTAATAGAGTCTACCTGTTTACCCTGTATCTAAGAAATCCAAGGCAGTCCTTGAATCTGAGTAGGAATGTTCAAAGCTGACATTCAAGGGAGGATTCACATTAATAGCTATGAAGTTAGCTGCAAACCTCTTTAGGATCATTTCCTAGCACAGGACTTGAAAAGCTATGGACACACAACAAAAATTTAATAAATATGCAAATGAATTGTCTTTTTCTCTCCAGGGAGTCAAGGCTCATTATTATTATTTTCTAAGGATTTTCCATTACTTGTCACTCTTGCCTGAACCCCTACAAGAAAATACTTTTAATTATAAAAATAATATATACTCTGAATGTTCACAGCAGCATTATTCACAACAGCCAACAAACAAAAATAATCCAAATGCCCATCAACTAATGAACAAATAGTATGTGGCATAGTCACACAATGAAATATTATTCAGCTATAAAGATGAATAAAGTGCTGATACATACTGCAACATAGACACACCTTGAAAACATGCAAAGGTAAATAAGCCAATCACAACAACAGCATGTTAAATGATTCCATTTACATGAAATGTCCAGAATAGGGAAATCCAGAGACAAAAAGTAGATTAGTAGTCCCAAGAGCTTGGGGAAGGGAAACTGGAGTGACTGCTATTGGATATGGGGTTTCTTTCTGGGATGACGAATATGTTCTAGAATTAGATAATGGTGATAGTCTTGTGAATATATTAAAAACTACTGAATCGTACACTTCAAAAGGGTGAATTTTATGGTATGTGAATTTTATCTCAAAAAAAAAAGCTCACTGAAAAACACTCAAACAATGCCAAAAAACTATAATTAAGGAAGTTAACACGCACTCAAAATCCCACCACCTGGAGAGGATAACATTTTGGTGACCATTCTTCATGATTTAAGCTCTCAGATCTCTAGCTAGGCTGCAAATACACACACACACGTATATATAACAGGTATCTATAAGTTAAGAGTCACAGATACACACACACACACACACACACACACACACACACACACACGGTTCAAGCTTTGTGCAGGTCCAATATACATGAATTTCAGTCACATAGTTTTTAAAATTAATGGTTCAAATTTCAAATTTCAGTTGCCATGGTATATTAACTGAATAATTCCATGAACTACAAGATTTAGTCCACAAATCATTATGTAAATAATAAATGTGCATAATGATCAGTGACCCAATCATATCACTTTTTTCAAAGTATGTTGGTGATTGGTCAGAGCACACCTATTATTCAATTCATGGACAGCAAAGCATATATAGTTATGTTGCCTTCTTGCCTCCCAGTGATAAACCCACATGACATTTTATAAAAGCAGAAAAATGAAAGAGGGAATTGTTAAAAAAAAAAAGACAAAAATGCACAATAAAATGAAAAGTGATAATGCTGAAAGTAAAATGAAAATAGAGTGTCAGTGGAGTTATAGAAGCAATAGCTGACTTTGGAAACACTGACAATGCCATTCAAGATTAGGTGTGTAGCTAGGAAAAACTTTTGTGTAAATGAAATATAAATGAGTTAAGTTGTTGAGATGGAAAGGTTGAGGATGTCCAAAACTAAGTGATGATGGTAAAAAACTTTACAGTAAAGGAATTCTCAGAGATATTTCACAGCATTGAAAGCACAAAGAATAAAATGTTGAAAGTTGATTCAAATTTAGAAAGGAACACAACAGTTTATCAAGGCACAGAAAAGATGCTCACATTCAGTGAAAGTTATACGAGAAGAAGGCAGCAAGCACTATTTATTCTTTTTAAGTTTAAAAAATAAAAAAACACTTTCATTTTCAATGTTTCCAATGCTTTAAGTTATAATGTACTAAATATTATTACTATTTTTCATTTCTCTAAACATTAATAATAGAGTTTTTAAAGCTTTCACAAGATCTTTTAAAGTATAAAACAATCTTAATTATTCCCATTGCTTACCAAGATTGTTTTGCATGCACACTTACCTATTTTTATGATCCTGTAGTACATATAAGGCAATGACTACACATGCACATATACACACATAATTATAGCATAAAAATGGACCTGGAGCTATATGTAACCTGAATA
>JAVSCE010007026.1:0-21162 GCA_032199065.1 Smutsia gigantea
ACAAACCAAGTTCAAACATAAGTGGCAAAACCAATAAATGTTAATTACAGCACTGACACGGGTGACCTTGTTTCAGTAACTCAATCTCTGCTGCTGTTATGAAGAGAGGCCCCAGGCCCCAGGGCTTCTGCGCTCGGCGGGCTTGCGGGCCCAAAATGTGACTCAGTTTGCCCTCCTTCTGCTGGGACCACTCGATTCGGCCAGACCTCAGGAACAGGGACAGTGACATCGCCCTCCCTTGGCTTGGTTCACAGTGCCTTTTGCTTCTCCACTGGCCTTTGCTTTTTCTCATTAGTCCGCGACAATTCAAACAGTGGCCGTTGGCACCCATGCCATGGTAAACACAGTCACAGACGCAGGCCCCTACACTGTATGGCAGGTCTCAGTGAGGAGGTGGCAGCCTAGGTCTGCCAAAATTGGTAGGTCATAATTTCCAAAGATTATCCAGCCAAGAAGACAGAATTCAGGAATTCCCATAAAAGCTCACACCCCCTCAGGGATGAAGCTGTGAATCCTGCATTGAGAAGGCGGGGGAAGGGCTATGTGGATTTTGAAGCCAGGCATTGGTCAGTTCCACGATTATTTAGTGAGCACCTACTATGTTCTATGTGTTGCCATGGGCATTTCATTTAACTGCTCCAGGTCTGTTTCCTCAGCAGTGGGAACACGATTCTTACTCCCCACACTTTTAGGACTTTAAACCATACACGGAAAGCACCTGGCCAAGCAGCAGGGATGTGGCAGGTGGCCAATAAATCGTAACTGCTGTTATGAAGGGTGATCCTTGAGGGCCTGTAAGGACTCCACTGCCTTACCCCATGGGACAGCGAGGAAATCTGCCAGGCCCCTGACACCTCCAACCTCTCTCTGCCCAGATGCACATAATCCTGTGTGACCTACAGCTGGGTCTGAGCAGCTCACACCAGGCCCTGGAGAAGCGGATTGACGCACTGGCAGGGAAGCTGGACATCCTGACAGAGCTGCTTAGCACTGCCCTGGGGCCGAGACAGCTTCCAGAGCCAAGCCAGGAGGCCACATAGCTGGTGAGGGGGCTGGGACTTGGTCTAAGGGGATAAAGGATGGCCTGGAGACAAGGCTACCCTTTTTCCTCCATTCTGTCTGGAGGAAAGGATTCCTCAAGTTTGGGGCTAGACTGGCAGAAGGAAGGAGGTGTTTCTTCTCCCATTCACTGACCCTCAACCTCCTCTCCCCCTCTTCTTGGCTTGGTCTCTGGCTGTCCACATGTCCGTCTGCACCCTGGTCTCTTGGTGCTGGGCACACCTACCCTCTGCCCACTGGCCTGTTTGCACCTCTGTGCCTCCGTTCTCGCTGTCCCTGTGGTCGCTAGCCTGCCTGTATATCCATCACGGTTTGTCTCCCCAGGATCCATGGAGGAGGAAACAAGCTACTTTCCCCAGGACTGAGGTCAAGGACATTTTCCCTGCAACTCCCGACCCAGTCTCATGAATAAAGCACGTCATGTGCGAGGAGCGAAGGGGCCCCACCTTGGAGCGGGCCGACTTGCTGGTGGCTGCTGGAGGGGACACTGGCTGAAGGTGGAAGGCCATAGCCCTCCCAGACCCCAAATGGAAAAATGGTCACCATTACCCCACATACCCTCCACAGAAGCACCCTCACTATGCTGCTACAGGTGACCTCCAGCTACTAGATAGAAGTGGAGGTGCCTCTGGGACTCCTGGGTCCTAGAGGAGGGGACTGGGGACCCAGAGTCCAGGATCCTGGGGGGCTTCAGATACCGCTGGACGGCAGAGCTGACAGAACCAGGCCTGAGGCTGGGACCAGGCAGGAGGCAGCGCCCCCTGGCGGGAGAGCGAGGATACCATTTTCTAGAGCTGCGGAGACTATCTGGTGGGGAGGAGGTGAGCGGAGAGGCACAGCTCACCAGTCTGCTCTTACACTTTGTAATAAATGTTAAACAAAGCCAGAATAAGTTACAGTTTCTTCCTAAATAATACCCACACTCCTAACAGGTAGGTCACCCAGTGGAAGGCTGCTGTGGCCCTGTCTGAACCAGTTTCCCCATCTAGAGGCCTCCCCTGAATGCCCTCCCAGATCTGTAGGCTGAGGAGTCCTCCACCCCCCCCCCGCACCCCGCCCAGATCTGCAGCAAGGAGTGAGGGCTCTGAATCCAGACAGACTGGGGTCCAAACCCTGGCTCTGCCATCCACTGGCGCTGACTTTGGGCAAGTAGCTTTACCTCTCTGCACGTGTTCCCTCACCATGAAATGGGGCCCTTACCCCCTTGGAACTGCACAGGGAATGGCCCAGAAGGCCAGGCATTTAGTAAGAACCACGTGAGAGACACTTAATCGTCTTTATTACTGTAACTGATTTTCAGACACAAAGTGCGGCTGCCCTTTTCCCTCTACGCGCATCTCGCGAGAACGCAGATGACAGCTCACCCATCAGGAGATGGACAGGACCCCAAACCACCCCCCACACTCGTGTCTTATCTACTAGGACTCAGACAGGAAAAGGCAGGAGTCCTTCTGTATGCCCAGCTCTGTACTGCCTTTTTATAAATTATCACAACCACTCCTGCCCCATTCCACACCATTGTACAGATGGAGAAATTGAGGTAACAAGAGGAGCCGCACCTAGAAGCTCAGAGTCTGAGCTGCAGGGCCCAGATTCACACCCAGCTCATCCCACTGTCCAGCTTGAGTTAAGTCAGAGGCAGAATGGCCTTGACCTCGAACCTAGATCTCACTCACATCCCACAGCGGCCTCATTACACTTTCAGAGGCTGACTCATCCTTGCTTCCTTCAATTTGCAGGGAAGCCCAAGCTGCGAATCATCCTTCCCTGCTGGGCTATATTTGGGTTTCCCTGTAAGCCCACAGCCAGCCTCACCCCTAGAGGCCCTGAGAGCTAAACTGGGGTTTGCACCACCCACTGCCCCAGACTGCCCTTCCCTGGCCACCAGCCCTCCTTGGGAGCAAAGGAGACAGGAACTCCTGGGACCTCGGAGGGTGCGTCCAAATCCTGCCCCTCCGCCGCTGCAGGAAGCCCTTCTGACAGTGTTGCCAGAGTCTCTGCCAAACTCATTCCTCCCGCTAGATTCTTTCCTAGGCCAACCCCACTTCAGCTGGCAAAGTCCTTCCTACACCTTCTTTGGGCCTCGGCTTAGATGTCCCATCCTCCAGGAAGCCCTCTCTGAAGCTCCCTGAACCTGTCTCTAGTAATATTTGTTTGTGCCAAGCACCATGTTAAGTCATTTATATAAGTGATCTCACAAAATCTCTACAAGAGGAAGCACAGTGGCTATTGCTGGTCCCGTTTTCCACATGAGGAACCTGAGGCACAGAGAGATTAAGAAATCTGCTCCAAGTCACGGCAAAGAGATGGGGAGGCAGGGAGCGGCTGGGATTTGACAGGCAGCCTGGCTCCAGACCTCCAGCACTTAGCCAACTGGCCCATTCAGACACCCAGAGACCATTACACAGTATTTTCACTTTTGTTCTCTATTGTGTCTTCAATGTCAGGAGCCTAGCATAGGCAGGGCATCAGCGAGTACCACTGAATAAACACACTACATACCGGGGGTGGCCTGAGGCTCCTCACCTTCCACATTTGGTTTCTGCTGAGACAAGTTAGGAACTGGTTAGAAGGGGCTTTTGACTAAGAAACTGAGAATATGTGAGCGATCTCCTTTCTGAATTATCTCCGATCAGTCCCTACCTGCACCCATTCTCCACTACGGGGCACACGTCCTGAAACCCCCATTCCAGCAGGCTCTGCACCTGCTTCACAGACTCAGTGCTCCCTGAAGGCCCAGCACCAGGGGTGGGGCTATAGGAATGAATCAGGGACTCAGTCTCATGGGATTTTGGCTAGTTCCTCTCCAACTTCTGTTTTGCCTCCATTCCCACAAAGGACTGGGTAGGGGAAGTCCGGTCCAGGGAGAGATGGGGGCTTTCCAGGGCTAGAGAGCCGGTCAAGACTGAGCCCAAGGCCAGGCTTGGGCCTTTCCCCTTCCATGCATGCACCCCTGTCCTCCGGCCTGTGAATACCCTTCAACACTCAGACCTGACTGGGCCCTTCCCTTGCTCAGAACCCTTCCATGGCTTCCACCTGCCCTTATGTCAAAGTCTAGTTCCTAGGCCTAGGTCATTTTTTCTTTTATTGAGATCTATTTTACATTAAGGACACACATTTTAATGCAGTCGCAATATATTTTTACAAATGCAAACACCGGAGGACGTACTACCCAGATCAAGCTAGAAGTTTCCACCCCCTAAAAATTCTCACTTCCCTCCAGCCAACAGCTTCTCATCCTCAGTAACCACCATCCTGGCCTCTATCTTGATTCCTTTTGCCAGACTTTGGAGGGAAGCCTGCTGCATATCCTGGTGTGTACCTGCTTCCGGGGCTCTGCACAGCACCTGTGAGAGCCAACCGCCCGCTCCTCCTTTCTCACTGCAGATAGCCTTCTTTGCGTTGATGCACCCACAGGCCGCAGCAGTGGGTGGGTGGGGGGTCTTCAGGCTCCGGCCCTCCCTCTCTCCCAGCGTCCCCCTCCTCTCCCTGTCCTGCGTGCTAGCAATCCTGCACCCAGTTCCAGTGTATGGGTTTTTTTCTCCACACCAAGTAATTCTCAGACACCAGCTGGGTGTCCTACACCATCTGCCTGGAGATCCCGTAAGACTTCACAGATTAAGGGTTTAGGCCTACAAGATTGCCTTCCCGCCCAATTCAGATGCCAGTGGTTAAGTCTAGGCTATCACCTGTGCTTCTGATCAACCAGCTACGGATTGGAGGAGGTCCCAATGATCCCTTCCTTGGGTTCCATTAATTTGCTAGAGTGGCTCACAAAACTCTGAGAAACACTTTACTTACTACAGTATTGGTTTTATTCCAAAAAAGATTCAACTCCACAGCCAGATGGAAGCCGTGCATAAGGCGAGGCAGAGGGGAAGGGCAGGGAGCCTTTGTGCTCCCCAAGGGCACCACTCAACCTGAGTCTCTACCAGTTCACCAACCTGGAAGCTCTCCAGCTGACCCTTTGGTTGTGTTACGGAGGCTTCATAACAGAAGCATGACTGATTACATCATTGGCCAATGGATATTGATTCCACCTCCTCTCTTCCCCAGCGGCCAAGGGCTGGGGCTAGACGTTCCAACCCTCTAATCACATGGTTGGGTCCCCTGGCAACCAGTCCCAGACCCAGTCTTAGGTTACCTGGGAGCTTCAAAAGTCACCACATTAACATAACAAAAGACACCTTTTATCCTCTCCTCACAGTAAATTCCAAGGGTCTGAGGAGCTCCCTGCCAGAAATAGGATGAGGACCAAACATTTATTGATTATAAATCACAGTATCACAGCTATTCCTGCCTTAAGATTCCTCTTCCCTCTCAAACAGACTTTGTTGTAATTGCCCACTGAGACAGGGACCATGGATTTAGACAGAGTAGGGTGTGAGCCTCCGGAAAAAGACCCCTACCCAAAACTCCATGTTAAACAATTAAGCAAAGCCAGAGTCACACTTAATTCTCTAAGATAAAAATGTCAGACTAGGAATATAGGCATTCTTCAGTGAGATTAGTTAAAACTAGAAAGCCAGGAGTAACTTGGTCTGGAATGTTTGAATATCCCACAGATAAGAAAGTATCTCAGCATAGCCTATGTTTTCACTGTGTTAATTAGAACATAACATTGTAAGATTTACTTTAGCCTGCTAAAAGGCCCAGCTTATTTTCTAACTTTACCCAGATGCTGCTTTTCTTCCTCCAGCCCTAAGTCAAATGATTTGCAACCTAGGCAAGTAATAATGGCAAGCGAGCCCAGTCATAAACAACATAGTAAAAACAGAAAGGACTCCATCTTAAAGATAAGATTGCATTTTAAAACCCAAGAAGTTAAAAAGTAAGCTTCTTAACATAACAGACAATAACTCAGCCCACCTTAGGAGCAGGACAGGCAGTCCTGATTGATATGCTCCCAGACCAAGAAGCTGCTATCCAGGGAAAGAATCAAAGCAGTAAATTTCTTATGTTAACTTTGCAAAATAACCCAGAAGACTGATAAGAAACTTAGTGTCTCTTCAAAGATAAACATTTGGGGACCATTTGACAGGACTGCATCCCTAGCCCTGTCTCTCAACCGCCTATAAAACCCCTAGACAACGCACAACTACAGACTCTCTTGTCCCCTCCTGGTGCAAGCAAGGAGCTCTTTCCTCTTACTTTATTTCTAAACAAAAGCCTCTCAACTTGCTCTCCTACCGTGAGTGTTTGCGAAGTTCATTCTTCGACTCTGAACAAGAACCTCGGCATCACCACCACCCTCCTGTCCCTCTTGCCCCATCCACCTAGAACAAACATCACTAGTATTTCTCCAGGTCTTTTATGGTCCATAAAGGAAGCTAGCTGTATCATCTCCATCAACACTAGACTGCAGTCCAAAGACCTGTTTTGAGCTTTTACGCCGTGTGGAAGAGCAGCCAATATATAAAACCAGGAGAGACGATTTTACAGTTTAGAAGGGATGTCAAACTTAACTTTCTTTTACCAGGATGAGCTGGCCCTTCAAGTCCAACCCCTCCTCCATTGTACCCTGCCTGAACACCCCTCACCTCCTTGGGGATGGGTTTCCTAACCTGAGTCCATTTCCCTCCATCACTGCCATCAACATACAAACATGCTCTAATTTCTCCACCTTCAAAGCATGCCACTGGAATGTTAAGCTCTTTATCCGCCAATATCCTTAGAGTTCACTATGTAGCCACCAAACTATGTAACATCTGGAATTCAAATTCAGAGTCTTTATTTTAGATATTGTAAAACCACCATTAGGTAGAATTCCTTTTTACAGAACACACTCCTGTTTCAGACATAAAGAGGTAAAGGAGCCAGACACACAGAAGAACTCTTGTAACACTTCATTCACATGAAGTTCCAGAGCAGGCATAGCTAATCAATAATGACCACAGTTAGATCAGTGGTTGCTTCTGGAGTGGGAGGACTGCCAGAGATGGGGCACAAGAGAAATTTCTGGGGTGTTGGAAACGTTCTCCATCTTGACCTGGTTAGTGGTTACATGAGCATATATACTTGCAAAAATTCATGGACCTGTACCCTTAAGATCTGTGTTCTTGCTGTACTTGGCCATCCATATTCAAGTTACACCTCGCCAAAAAAAAAAGTTAAAGAACTTAAAAACTTTTCCTTATAGAATCTGTATTATGATATTGAGAAGTTTTTATAACATAGATTGGGGGATTTAAAAAAAAACATGTTTTTTTCTGGGTGGATCCCACATCCACCTCTAGCTACTGCCTGGACCCTTGCTCCCCAGTTCATCTCCACCTCTTTGGAACATCTTGTTCCACGGACACCAGGACATCACCCCTCCTGCTGTTCCTGCTCTCTCTCCGCCCTTCTCTGCAATCCTGTCCTTTCCCCATTCCTAAATGTGGGAGGCCCCAAGGCCTAGTCTCTGCTCTCATTAACTGAGATTGGTTTTAGCAAATCCCAGGGTTTTAAATACCATGTATCTATACATCAACAACTCCAAAATTTAGCATATTTGCATTGTTATGATAAAATGACAGGACATCTGGATTTGCTTAAGGAAAAAGAAACTACAGGAAAAAATATGCTTAGATGTGCAGAAGGAAAATAGATAAAACAAATAAAATGTAGATGACTGCCAATACAAGGTGCTGGGTATGTGGGAGTTCTTTATACCATATTACATTTGTGTATGTCGTTAAAATTTCATAATGAACAGTCAGTAAAAATTCTGTTATCTACAAGCCCTAGCTTCTACCATTAACTGCAACCACTTATTTGATATCCAATGTGTGTCTCAAAGTAAGTTCAAAGCTTGTCCATTTTCCATTAAGATGACTCCTCCCCGTCTTGGTATAAGTCTGGGAGAGGAAGTCCTGGGGCAAAATACCTCTAAAAACAAAAATCAGTCAAAGGGAGAAATAAAGTTTAAAAAGCATTTATTGCTTACAAACTGCAGTCCGCGCCCTTCTCTCTTTCCTGCTCCAGCAGAAGCAGAGGCCCTCCCCCTCACCTCTCAGCTACAGATAAGCCCTCGGTTGCCCAGGTAATTACACATTGATATGGAGATGACCTTCTCTCCACCCCTGAGGAATGATGCAAATGCACTAAAGCCATACTTCTTTCCACCTCTGAACGCTTATTGATATGCAGATATACTAAAGCCAGGCGAGATATTCTGGAAATACTACAATTTTACCCACACTTGGTAAAAAGCATCACTCTGTCCAGCTGGTCAGGCCCAAAACCTTTTGTGTAACTCTTCAGTCATCCCTGATTCATGCTTCCTCCCACACAACCCTCTTCCTGAGTCACCATCATCTCTTGCCCAGGCAGGGACATCAGCTTCCTCATCTCCTGCTGCCACTCCTGCCCAGCTGCAGGCCATTCTCACAGCAACCAGCTTTGCCTTAACTTTTGGGGGCATAGATTAACAGTCACACGGTTCAAAACATAAAAGTCTTAAAAAGTCTTCCTCAAAGCTCGGATCCGTATGTCTATAACCTTCACCGCCCAGACAACTGCTGTTATTGTGGCCGTTCATCAGAAAAATCTTTGTAAAACACACATCATAACATGCTCGTCCTTGCTCACGGCCCTCCAACTGGTTCCTATTACTCTTGGAAGTAAATTCCAAAGCCCTTATCAGGGCCTACAAGACCCTATATAACCTGGCCCCTCTCTAGCTCCATCCCTGAATAATCCTACCTCTCTTACCCTCCTCACTCTGCTTCAGCTACTCTGATTACCTTGATAATCCTTGCATAGCCAGGTCCACACCTGCCTCAGGGCCTTTTCACTTACTGCCTTCCTTATCTTCTCTGACCTCTGCTCAATTGCAACCTTCTCAGAGCAGCCTTCCCTGACCTCTGTCACTCTCTGTGGTCACTATCACTCTCAATTCTCTTATCCTGATTTTTTCTTCTGAGCATCTCTTCCCTGACATCATCTGACCCACTACAACATCTGCTCCTAGAGGTCAAGTGTTCCGTCCTGTTCACTGTCGGATCTCCAATCAATAGCATGCCTGGCAGATGACTAGAATTCCATAATTCATTCAATATATGAATGAATGAATGAATTTGGCAATAGCTCTCAAAATTCCCAATGTTTGTATCCTGACCCAGCAATTCTACTTCAAGACATTCTACCGATAATACTATCATATACGTGCAATAAGGACTTACAAGGATATTAATGCAGCAAATGTTTTTAAGAGCAAAAGTTCAGAAACAATGTTTATCAATAGGGATATGGTTCAATTAAGTGTGGTACATCCACACACCAGCAACCACGCCACTAAGGGAAAAGGCAGCTCTCGGGGTGCTTGACTGCACCACTAACTCACCACTAGGCAAGCTGCCCATTGTCAGGGAGATAATGTGGGCTTGCCCTGAGGTAGGACAGGCTTGGGTCTGAATCCAGGCCCTGCTGCTTCCTGGCTATGGCGCCTTCAGTGAGGCCCTGCTTCTCCTTCAGACTCATTTTCGGCATGTGCTAAGAAGGGAGGAAGGTTGTAGTGATGTATATAAGACAGAGCCTGGTACACATGGACCCACAGTCAATTCCAGGCCCCCTCTCTTTTCTCATTTTAAGTTATTTCCACCATTGAGGACTGCCCAGATATGAAACTGTCATGGAGGGTGACCTGGGATTGAGAAATTCAGTTAAGAAAAACAAATTAGGACCTGAGATGAAGATACTACTCAGAGGGACACTGACAGACCTGATACAAAGATGGTCTATATTGTGCATCTCTGCTAAACACCCATGATCTCCCAGAGAATCCATAAACAACAGGACTCTCAACTCTGCTTTTGTGATCAGTTTTCACCCAGCCGTGGCAGCCTGGAGAAATGCTTCAACCTGGCACTGGTCATGAAAAATGGCAGCAAGGTTGAGGCCTGGAGGGGAGGCAGCTCAGAATCATTCACTATCATTACTATCATAAACCACAAAATAATGACACCACTTAATGCTACTATGCACCAGGCACTGTTCTAGGCACTTTTACCCATTAAACTCTGCTAGTAACATCATAAGGCGCCATCATCTCCATTTTTTGCAATGGAGGCAGTGAGGGTTTAGACAACTTGGACCGGGTCAGCCCCACCCGACCACATCCCGCCAACACCCTGCCAAAGCAGAACTTGAACCTGAAACCTCCTGAGCAGCCCTCTTTCCCTCAGCAGGTCCACGAAAGCCCTTACGAAGCGCACGCGCACTGAGGCGGAGCCGCAGAGCCCTCAACACCTCCCCTTCGTAATCCGCATGCGTGCTGAGGCCAACTACCTCCGACGTTTGCTCAGCTCAGCGCTCACGCTCCGTTGCGTGCTCAGCCCGGGGCGCATGCGCGGGGCCAGGAACCCTCGCGGAACCTGATCTCAGCTAGGCCCCGTCGTACCTCCTACTACTCTTCCTCCTGCGGCCCGGCCTTTCTTGGGTGTCGCTTCCGGGATGCCCAGACCGGTTCCCGAGTGACCGCTGCCCTCTTTTTCCCTCTCCCCCACGATCCCGGCCTCCCCCGAGGCCATATACAGGCCGATAGCTTGTGGCGGAACTTCCCCGCCCCCACCCCATCTCCATCACGGAAAGCGCGCGTCGCGCCGCGCCTAAGAGCCAATCAGCAGCTGCCTTAGGTAAGGGCCCCTCCCCCCTCCCCAAGCCCGCGCTTGGCTCACGCACCGGTGGGGGCGGAGCCCCGGCGCTTCTCGAAGCCCCGCCCCTTCCCCGACACGTAAAGGGTTGCTGGGATGCCCAAAGGGGGTGTGTAAGTGAGTGGTGAGCCGTGAGGAACCCGTTAAATACCGGGTTGGGGTGGGGGAGGGACGGGAGAGGAGGGGACAAGTAATGTGTATGTAGGGATTTCAGTTCTGGGAGACCTTATTAGAGCGGGCCTGTGAACTGGCCATAAGGTACTGCGAAGATTTCCTCGCACGACGTGTAGCAGAGGGCCCTTAAAATACTGGGGAGATACTACAAATACGTCCAAGTACTGTGTAAACGTAAACTTAAGTGGCGGGGTTCCTCATAGGAGGCCTGCGAACAGTTGGCTACTTATGGGGGATGTCCGCTGGGTGAACACAGACAAGTTCTAGGAAAGGCCCCATATGGGAGTCTGTGAGTATATATTTTAAGTGCTAGAGATTCTTTAGAAAAACAGTGTAGATAGAGACTAAAGTTCTGGAGTGGGTGTGTTTTACTAGGGTGGGCATAAATATGGAGTTAGGATTTGGGAACCTCCCCAAATAATTTGGAAATAGGTTCTGGGAGATCCCCAAAAAGGAATGTGAAGAGATGCTTAAGTACTGAGGAAGCACCCCAAAGAATGTGTAATTAGACTTTTAATTTCTGGGAGGTCACCGTAAGTGGTCTGTAAATAAACACAAATAGGCTGGCTTTACAGTTTTGGGGGAATTCCAAAAGGATCCTGGAAACAACACTGGGGGTCCTCAAGTTGCATGTAGGTGAATTCTTAAGTTCCGTAGTTCCGTGGAGCTCCCCACGTGGGCTATTGAAAAATACATTGAGATACTGTGGAAGTTCTCAGAATAATGTGCAAAGGACACTTACTTGCATGGGAAGGGGGTCCTCGAAGGGGGTCCTCATAAGTGTATAAACTGATTAAAGTGCTGGGGCAGAATCCCCACTGAGGCATGAAAACAGACAGTTAAGCACAGAGGGGGTCTCCAGAGTAATGTGTAAACACAGTTGCAAGGGAGGGAGGAGTCTCAGTTTCTGAGAATTTCTGTCAGAGACTAAACCGTCGTTGAAGTGCTGAATGAATAATTTGCCATAAGCGTCCATAAAGAAGCCTCTCTTCTCTCTCAGAAGGCAGTCTTCAACCCAGTTTGTGGCTGGCGGGGAGAGGTCTAGTAGAGCAGCGAGAAGGAGGAGCTAGACAAGTACCTGCATGGCTGGCAAAAATTAACTTCTGCACCCTGTAAACCTGCACTTCAGTCCTGGAGAGTCTCTCACAGGGACCTGTTAATGTCACTATGTACAACTATGTACTGGGGTGGGAGGAGGTGTGGGGGGGGTCTCAGAGTGATTTATTAACAGGTACTTAAGAGCTAAGCAAGGGTCAGCAAACTTTTTCTGAGAGTAATTATTTTAGACAGCAGGCCATACTCTCTCTGTCTCAACTAATCAGTTCTGCCATAGACAGATTAAAGTAAAGTAGTCAAGAGAAACTGAAGTTCTGGGAAGGCAGAACTTAGACAATCAAGAAGGCAGCCAGAGACAATCTATAAATTGATGGGTGTGGCTGGGTTTCAGTTAAAACTTAAAAACAGAAAGCAGACCAGATTTGGTCCATAGGCTAGTTTGCCAGCTTGATCCATGAACTATGGCAGATGGCCTCATGATCTTCCAAACAGACTATTAAGTACTGACGCTTGCCTAGAATGAAATATAAAAAGCAACTTAAATTGTAGGGAGTGGGTCATACAGGGTCAAATTAATTTGAACACTTAAATTGTGAGGGAATGGAGATCATCAGGAATGGAAGGTAAGCAGACACCTAAATGTAAAGGAACACCAGATGAAAATAGGTAATGAAATGCTGGAGACACACCCCCACATATGCCAGTACTGGGTAATCAAAATAGTTGTTGACTGAGGATCATGCTACTGATTTGCCTTGCTGCATTTTGGGAAAGAGTATGTCCCATTTTTATGTGACTCTACCCCCTACATTTTATTTATGTTGGAGCAGAGTGATTAATAGTTGGGAATAGATTTGGCTGCACGTAAGAGACTGATTCCTTGCTGAATCCAGAGGTAGGCAATTCAAGGTTAATAGGGGACCCCTGAACCTTGTATCTTGGTCTACCATGACTTACTTCCGTTAAGATGCCTCACAGTCCAAGATGGCTGCTTGAGATCCAACCTCCACACCCACATTCCTTCCAGCCACGAGGAGGAAGGGTCAAAAAGCATGTACCACCATCTGTGAAGGAAAGTTTCTGAAAGCTGCTAAAACACATTTCTGGTGTCATACCATTTGCCAGAAAACTTAGTCACATGGCCACACCAAACTGCAAACTAGACTGAGATGTATAATTTGGACATCCATATCCCCGGGTCAGAACTGAGGGTTTTGTTTTTTTGGAAGAACTAAAGAATGGATATTGTGAACCACCTGGCAGTCACTACCACAGCCACAGTCACAGGACTCTCTTGAAGTGCCTTGTTATTTGGTTCTGGGTGAACCATAACAGTGGGAGAGACTCTCTTCACCCTAGAATCCGTCTCTGTCTCAGTTCTCCAAAGAAGAAATTCAGATGGCCAACAGACACATGAAAAGATGCTCCACATCACTAATCATGAGGGAAATGCAAATTAAAACCACAATGATATATCACCTCATACCAGTAAGGATGGCCACCATCCAAAAGACTAAGAACAACAAATGCTGGCAAAGATGCGGAGAAAGGGGAACCCTCCTACACTGCTGGTGGGAATGTAAGCTAGTTCAACCATTGTGGAAAGCAATATGGAGGTTCCTCAAAAAACTAAAAATACGAATACCATTTGACCCTGGAATCCCACTCCTTGGAATTTACCCAAAGAATACAACTTCTCAGATTCAAAAACAGATATGCACCCCTATGTTTATTGCAGCACTTTTATCAATAGCCAAGAAATGGAAGCAACCTAAGTGTCCATCAGTAGATGAATGGATAAAGAAGAGGTGGTACATATACACAATGGAATACTGTTCAGCCATAAGAAGAAAACAAATCCTACCATTTGCAACAACATGGATTGAGCTAGAGGGTATTATGCTCAGTGAAATAAGCCAGGTGGAGAAAGACAAGTGCCAAATGATTTCCCTCATTTGTGGAGCATAACAATGAAGCAAAACTGAAGGAACAAAATAGTAGCAGACTCAGAGACTCCAAGAAGGATCTAGTGGTTACCAAAGGGGAGGGGTGTGGGAGGGCAGGTGGGGAGGGTGGGAGAAGGGGATTGTGGGGTATTATGTTTAGTACACATCGTGTGGGGAATCACGGGGAAAACAGTGTAGCACAGAGAAGGCAAACAGTGAATCTGTGTCATCTTACTACACTGATGGACAGTGACCTAATTGGGGTATGAGTGGAGACTTGATAATATGGGTAAAAGTAGTAACCACATTGTTTTTTCATGTGAAACCTTCGTAAGAGTATATATCAATAATACCTTAATAAAAAAAAAAGAATCAATCTCTGTCTCTCTGTAGGTAACCATGTCTGAGTCTGGGCATAGTCAGCCGGGGCTCTATGGGATAGAGAGGCGGCGACGGTGGAAGGAGCCTAGTCCTGGCGGACCCCAGAATCTCTCTGGGCCTGGTGGTCGGGAGAGGGACTACATTGCACCATGGGAAAGAGAAAGACGGGTGAGTGTTTGGGCCTAAGGGCAGCATTCATGTATCCACTTGCTCCACAAATGTTATTTGAGCACCTACCACATGCCAGGTACTAATGTAAATGCTGGGGACCTATCTGAACAAAACTAACTGCCCTCATAGAGTAAGAGGCTAAAGAGTGATAAAGGGGTTGGTCTGAGATGAAGTGGTCAGAGAAGGCCCCTGGGAAGAGGAGACTTGAGCAGAGACCTGACAGAAGTGAGGGGACAAAATCTGAAGAATGTTCTAGACAGAACAGCAAATGCAGAGGCCTGAGGCCTATACCTGGTGTGGTGCAGGAGTAGCCAGGAGACCTGTATAGCTGCAGTGGATGAAGAGAAGGGGAAAGTGATAGAAGATGAGGTCAGAGAGGTAACTGGGGCCAGGTCTTGGAGGACCTGGTAGACGTTGGAAAGCACCTCAGATTTTACTGAGTGAAATTGGCATTGGAAAGTTTGAGCTGAGAACTTCCATAAGCTTGTTTTTTTTTTTTTTTGGTATCGTTAATCTACAATTATATGTGCAACATTATGGTTATTAAACTACCCCTATCATCAAGTCCCCCTATATACCCCATTACAGTCACTGTCCATCAGCGTAGTGAGATGCTATAGAATCACTACTTGTCTTCTCTGAGTTGTACTGCCCTCCCCGTGCCCCCCCAACATTACATCTGCTAATTGTAATGCCCCCTTTCCCCTCTTATCCCTCCCTTCCCGCCCATTTTCCCCAGTCCCTTTCCCTTTGGTAACTATTAGTCCGTTCTTGGGTTCTGTGAGTCTGCAGCTGTTTTGTTCCTTCAGTTTTTTTCTTGTTCTTATACTCCACATATGAGTGAAATCATTTGATACTTGTCTTTTTCCACCTGGCTTATTTCACTGAGCATAATACCCTCTAGCTCCATCCATGTTGTTGCAAATGGCATGATCTGTTTTCTTCTTATGGCTGAATAATATTCCATTGTGTATATGTACCACATCTTTATCCGTTCATCTACTGATGGACACTTAGGTTGCTTCCATTTCTTGGCTATTGTAAATAGTGCTGCGATAAACAGGGGTGCATCTGTCTTTTTCAAACTGGGCTCCTGCATTCTTAGGGTAAATTCCTAGGAGTGGGACTCCTGGGTCAAATGGTATTTCTATTTTGAGTTTTTGGAGGAACCTCCATACTGCTTTCCGCAGTGGCTGAACTAATTTGCGTTCCCACCAGCAGGGTAGGAGGGCTCCCCTTTTGCTGTAAGCTCTTGTTTTAAAGAGTCATGTAATGATAACAATACCTGTTAGTGGGCACTGCGCTAGCACTGTGCAAAGTGCTTTACATCTTTTGAAATCTTGAACCCTTACAAAAAACCCGTGAAATAGAACTTATGATGAATCTGATTTTTACTAATGAGGAAAATGTGTCTCAAAGGAAAAGGGACTTACCCAAAATCACAGAGTCAATAAACTTTGGGGCTAGGACTTGAGCTCAAGTCCAGCTGAGCCTAATGCAGCACCATTCTGTCTGCTATATAGAGTCTTGGACTGGGAATTGGGAAGCCTCAGTGTGGACCTACATTGCTTTTCTGTGATTAGGTGACCCACTGCCAGAACCTGCCCCGAGAGTTCATTCTCAGGCCCCTGCCCACCTCTGACAGGTGTTTCGTGGGGTGGAAAAAGGGAACAGTTGGGACCAGTTTCTGAGCCATAAAACTGCAAACATGAGGAATAATTTACTCACTGGGAGCTCAGCTCTTGCTTGTTCCTTCCCTAGGCTGCAGCATAAGCGAGTACACACAGTCTCTCTTCCTTCCACACACATCCTTCTGGGGAATATCACCATCTTCCTACACCTTTAGTTTCAATCCCTGAACAAGCAACCCCCAAAACTCTTGTCTCTGTCTCTGACTTTGCTACTGATCCCTGGCAGCCCCTTAACATCCTCCATGTCCCCTGCTGACCTCAGCATCTTCCTGTTAGTAGCCACAGCCCATCGGGCCCTTTCCTGAACATCTCCCCGCTCCCAACCCCACACCAGTCAGGCACCAGGGCTGTGCATTGCGCCTCCTGAATGAATCTGTCCATCTTCTCTCCACCGTCATAAACTCCATCTAGGCATCATCCACTCCTCCCTGGACTTTCTCACCTGTCTCCCTCCCTGTCCTCCTAGAAGTCCACAGCCTCTCCTCCTATAGCTCTCTTGCAACTCTTCTTTCCAAAGCTCTTCCACGTCCATTTGTTTTTTCTACTGTAGGCCAGTGAAGGGAGCAGGAGTTAGATAAGTATCCTCAATATATGAGTGAAGCGAAGGGTCAAGACTCTCCTGAGGTTAATCAGGAAGCCCGAGAAGAAATAGGACCGAGACTCAGGTCTCTTCCCTTTCTTAAGCAGACTGGATGTGAGTCAAAAGAGGCATAAAGAGGGCAAGATATGGAATCAGTCCACTGGCTTGGCTGGCACAAGAGTGGAGCTGAGAGGATCCAGGTGGCAGGGCTGTCAGGATAGCAGCTCTCAGATAGTGAGCACCTTCGTGTGTCAAGTGCCATGTGGGCAGCTTACGAGTTTGGTCTACTTTCAGCTTCACAGTCCTGTGAACAAGGGATTCCTACCCCTTTCAGCAGATGAGGAAACAGGCCTAAGTGAGGGTGGTTCTTTATCCAAGCTCACCCAACCACAGAAGGCAGTGCCAAGTGTGAACCCGGATCTTTCTAGCTTTAGAGCTCTAGCTCCTTATATGTGGGCTTGTTGTCTAGCAGAGGCGGCTGAATGGAGTGGGTAACACCTAGGTTCAAATTCTGGCTCCACTGCTTATTGGCTGTGTGAGCAAAGGCAAGCCAGTTAACCTCTCTGGACCTCAATTTCTTCATTTGTAAAAAGGGGTTAACTGTCTATCACAGAGTTGCTAGTAGGATTGAAGGCATTTAGAACAGTCCCTGGTACGAAAGACCTTTCGGGAGTGTCCAGGGGAGCCAGGGAGCCCTTCCTGAGTAACTGCCCTACCTCACCACAGGATGGCAGCGAAGAGACAAGCACCTCGGTCATGCAGAAAACCCCCATCATCCTCTCAAAACCTCCAGCAGAGCGGGTGAGCAGGGAAGCATTTTTCAGAAGGGGAGGCTGGGAGCAGTTAGGGCAAGGAACTCTCCCAGTAACTGGAACCTTCTCACTCCCACAGTCAAAGCAGCCACCACCTCCCGCTGCCCCCGCTGCCCCTGCTGCCCCAGCCCCTCTTGAGAAGCCCATCGTCCTCATGAAACCACGGGAGGAGGGGAAAGGGCCTGCGGCTGGAGCAAGTGCCTCAACCCCCGAGGGCACTGCCCCTCTGCCCCCTGCAGCCCCCGCACCACCCAAGGGGGAGAAGGAGGGGCAGAGACCCACACAGCCTGTGTACCAGATCCAGAACCGGGGCATGGGCACTGCCGCACCAGCAGCTATGGACCGTAAGTTGGGGCCAGGCGGGATCTGGTGGGACCCCCACCAGAACGTGGGAATACGTTCACAGACCCCCAGCGCATACTGTGTCTCCTGCTTTCTCCCGTGTCCAGCTGTCGTGGGCCAGGCCAAGCTGCTGCCCCCAGAGCGCATGAAGCACAGCATCAAATTGGTAGATGAGCAGATGAATTGGTGTGATAGCGCCATTGAGGTATTGGGGGTGCGGGTGGGATGCCCTGTCCCTGCTGGAGCTTCCCTAGGCCCCACCCCTCACCCCCTCACCCCCTACCTGTACCCTCTTGCAAGGCAACACCAGACGATGCAGCTTTCAGGCAGTTGTAGCAATGAGAGGGAATGGGTCAGAAAGGTCTCACCAGCCAGGGCAGAATTTCAGTGGCTTGCATCAGCTCAGCTATTCTGGTTGTTAAGATACTGAGATACTTTGGTGCTGGTTGGTAAAGAGGTACTCCTACTACCACTCCAGATGCCCTGGGATCTCTTGTACCCTCCCACAGCAGGGTGGCCTGGACCCCGTTCCGTTCCCTTTCTAAATTGTGGTGGAAACCGGCTGTACCCACGTTAACTGGTTTCAGTGTCACTCCCTGGAGGCTCCCCCTTCGTTCCAGCAGCCCCTGCTCTAGTTAAGACCTCAAAGTACTGGACTGTCATTCCTACCTCCAGTCTCTCAGTCTTCCATTTCCCCCCTGCTGCTGCTTTTTCCTCCCAAACCTGTCACATCCTGCCCCTGCTCAGTTTCTCCCAGGTGTGTCCCATCTCCCCCAACAGCTTGGACTTACTAGGACAACATGCCAGACCCATCTATTTCCTGGCCTCTGCTGCTTTTCTATGTTCACTCACACTGTTATCAACTGGAGAGCTTTTAAAAAAAAAAAAACTGCCAGTGTCTGGACTCTACCCTGTCAAGGAGAACTCTGCAGTGATGAAAATGTTCTGCCTTTGCACCATCTAGTATGGTAGCTACTCTCCCTGTATGTGGCTATTCAGCAGTTATCCCCATATCCCCATATGTGACTACTACTGCTGAAGAACTGGATTTTTTTTTAATATAATTTATTTTATTATCATTAATTTACAATTACATGTGCAATATTACGATTATTAAACTACCCCTTCATCAGGTCCCCCCCACCAACCCCATTACAGTCACTGTCCATCAGCGTAGTGAGATGTTACAGAATCACTACTTGTCTTCTCTGAGTTGTACTGCCCTCCCCGTGCCCCCCCAACATTACATCTGCTAATCGTAATGCCCCTTTTTCCCTCTTATCCCTCCCTTCCCGCCCATTTTCCCCAGTCCCTTTCCCTTTGGTAACTATTAGTCCGTTCTTGGGTTCTGTGAGTCTGCTGCTGTTTTGTTCCTTCAGTATTTTTTCTTTGTTCTTATACTCCACATATGAGTGAAATCATTTGATACTTGTCTTTTTCGGCTTGGCTTATTTCACTGAGCATAATACCCTCTAGCTCCATCCATGTTGTTGCAAATGGTAGGATTTGTTTTCTTCTTATGGCTGAATAATATTCCATTGTGTATATGTACCACATCTTCTTTATCCATTCATCTACTGATGGACACTTAGGTTGCTTCCATTTCTTGGCTATTGTAAATAGTGCTGCAATAAACATAGGGGGTGCATCTGTCCTTTTCAAATTGGGCTGCTGCATTCTTAGAGTAAATTCCTAGGAGTGGAATTCCTGGGTCAAATGGTATTTCTATTTTGAGTTTTTTGAGGAACCTCCATACTGCTTTCCACAATGTTGAACTAATTTGCAGTCCCACCAGCAGTGTAGGAGGGTTCCCTTTTCTCCACATCCTCGCCAACATTTGTTGTTGTTTGTGTTCTGGATGTTGGCCATCCTCACTGGTGTGAGGTGATATCTCATTGTGGTTTTAATCTGCATTTCTCTGATGATTAGCGATGTGGAGCATCTTTTCATGTGCTGTTGGCCATCTGAATTTCTTCTTTGGAGAAGTGTCTATTCATGTCCTCTGCCCATTTCTTAATTGGATTATTTGCTTTTTGTTTGTTGAGGTGCGTGAGTTCTTTGTATATTTTGGATGTCAACCCCTTATCGGATACGTCATTTCTGAATATATTCTCCATACTGTAGGATGTCTTTTTGTTCTACTGATGGTGTCCTTTGCTGTACAGAAGCTTTTCAGCTTGATATAGTCCCACTTGTTCATTTTTGCTTTTGTTTCCCTTGCCGGGGAGATATGTTCATGAAGAAGTTGCTCATGTTTATGTCCAAGAGATTTTTTGCCTATGTTTTTTTCTAAGAGTTTTATGGTTTCATGACTTACATTCAGGTCTTTGATCCACCTTGAGTTTACCTTTGTGTATGGGGCTAGACAGTAGTCCAGTTTCATTCTCTTACATGTAGCTGTCCAGTTTTTCCAACACCAGCTGCTGAAGAGCTGTCATCTCCCCATTGTATATCCAAGGCACTTTTTTTTTTTTTTTTTTTAAATATAATTTATTTTGTATCCTTAATTTACAATTACATGTGCAATATTACGATTATTAAATACCCCTTCATCAGGTCCCCACCAACCCCATTACAGTCACTGTCCATCAAGCGCAGTGAGATGCTATAGAATCACTACTTGTCTTCTCTGAGTTGTACTGCCCTCCCCATTCCCCCAACATTACATCACCTTTAATCGTAATGCCCCTTTTCCCCTCTTATCCCTCCCTTCCAGCCCATTTTCCCCAGGCCCTTTCCCTTTGGTAACTATTAGTCCATTCTTGGGTTCTGTGAGTCTGCTGCTGTTTTGTACCTTCAGTACTTTTTCTTTGTTCTTATACTCCACATATGAGTGAAATCATTTGATACTTGTCTTTTTCGGCTTGGCTTATTTCACTGAGCATAATACCCTCTAGCTCCATCCATGTTGTTGCAAATGGTAGGATTTGTTTTCTTCTTATGGCTGAATAATATTCCATTGTGTATATGTACCACATCTTCTTTATCCATTCATCTACTGATGGACATAGGTTGCTTCCATTTCTTGGCTATTGTAAATAGTGCTGCAATAAACATAGGGGTGCATCTGTCCTTTTCAAATTGGGCTGCTGCATTCTTAGGGTAAATTCCTAGGAGTGGAATTCCTGGGTCAAATGGTACTTCTATTTTGAGTTTTTTGAGGAACCTCCATACTGCTTTCCACAATGGTTGAACTAATTTGCAGTCCCACCAGCAGTGTAGGAGGGTTCCCTTTTCTCCACATCCTAGCCAAGATTTGTTGTTGTTTGTGTTTTGGATGTTGACCATCGTCACTGGTGTGAGGCGATATCTCAT
>JAVSCE010007027.1:0-31625 GCA_032199065.1 Smutsia gigantea
ACATGTAAAATGTCACCAGCTCCACCAGTTAACAATTATCTTGGGACACTCATTAAGTTCTCACTTACCAAACGTTATTGCCTGGAAAGCCAATATCTGATTAGTGAATCTAAGATTAATTAGGCATTTGGTACTTTAAACAGCAGAGAACCGATGCCCATTTTGTTGCACAGAGATAGTGGAATGTTACAAAATGAAAATACTAATTTATTATTTTATTTTTTTAAATAAGACATGCCACAATAAGAGGCCTATACACCGAAATGCTGTCGAAACTTAAGTTCGACAAACTTGGGTTTGGGTATTTGCAACAAAGGTGTCACACCTTGGAGGGGGTGGAGCAGATGTCGCCAGATGCTGATTCTTTCTGGGCCACCTTTTCCCTAAATGTCTCTTAACATTAGGAAGGTTTTCTAACTGGAAAATAAGTATAAGTCAGCATTGAAAAAAGGATCAGAACAACAACAAAATAGTATTTTCAAAAATATTTAGGAATGACCATCACAAACCAGCTTACGGAAATACTGTTTCTTCATTGATACAGAAAAACTTGTTTTAATTTAACTTGAATGTTTCTTAGAATACTTTTAAAATGTTTTTCAGAAACACCACGTCCTGCGATACTTTTAAAAAATGTACATTTTCTTTAAGCTACCAGGAAACACAAGATATTTTTCCAAAGGGGAAGAGAGAGATGAACAAATTTGTGATAAACTTGGCTCTGGCTTTAATATTTCAGATATATTTATCCAAAAGTCTTGTTTTCAATTTTAGCCATTGTTCCATCCTTTTACCACAAACATATTAAACCATTATATAACGATTTGAGCTAGCTTTTTCTAGGCATTCCTCAGAATATGTAAGAGGCAGAAAAAAGATTCTAAGATTTTAGTTAATTCAACCATTTTGTGTTGAGTACAAACTACGTGAAAAGATATCATCAGAAAAACCACATTATTATAAAATGATGGATTTAATACTTACAACCTTGACAGATCAACTACTATTTATTTTTATTGTTATTATTGATATTAATGCTCATACCTAGGAGCAGAAAAATCATGACACTATATCTGTCCAGAAAACTAACTGAAAATTGTGATATCTCAGGACTGAAGGAAATGCCAGAAAGAAAGGGAAGGAAAAAATTTAAAGATAAGATTTCTTAATTCAGCAGTTTGTTCATTACTCAATGGGGGGTGGGGAACATCATTACTTTGAAATAGGAAAAGTTAAGAAACCTCCTCATTCCTTTAAGCTTTATGAGTTCCATTAATTTGTAGCCAAAACCTCTGGGGAAATCCAGGCACTGCAGAATGTTGATATACTTAAGACTGGTGCTATCTTTGTGGTTTTCTAGCATATTTTAAGATAGAGAGCAGAAGAGAAGATTTTATTAGCCTATGTGTTACAAAAATTTATGTGTGGAAGCAAAAGCTCAGGCCCTTAAAAATCCAGGAATATAAAAACATATAAAATTATGGTCCAGTTTAGTGAATTGTAATTCATCAGAGGCCATTCTTTTCTGAAAAAAAAAAAAGTCAGGCAAAATTCTGGCAAGCTCTAACTCCCCCACCCCTGCCCCCAGCAAATAATAAATGAGTACTTCAATGGTAAAATTAGAAATATTTCAGAGAGACTTGTTACGTTTCCAAACAGCTGAAGTGAAATTTAGGTGGAATGCTAAACACCTTATACATGATAATCTCCCTGCGTGTCACCACTCCCTTACCTCTAACTGGTCCAAGTATTGATAAGATAGTCTCAACTCAATAGACATCATATATTTAAGTTCATCTTAAGTTTAAAATGGCTAAGACTAAATTACTTTAGTGGAATATAAAAGCATTCAGCAGATGAGACTCCAGGCACCATTCAGGAAAGAGTTAAGTACTTCCCTACCAGAAGAAGCCACAAGTCGGCTTTGTAATGACTAATTGCCTCTTTAGCCCCTGTACTCTGGGAGCTGGCCTGTGCTTCAATACCAGTTTTGTGATAGAGCCAAAGACTGATGTTCAGCATAGACCTCCCATGACCTGCGCAGCCAAGGAGTTAACTCAGACAAGATGCTGACAAAAGGTTTCCTTCTCATTTGGGAAGATACAGAACCTCTTTTTGGATAAGCCAAATTCTCAGAAGACTACAAAACAGAGTAGGTAAAGACAATTTACAAAAGTCAAAAGAATGGTTTCATTTTAGCTAGCAATAATTCTAAACATCCCCATGTACTACTTAAAAGTTTGAGAAAATGATTTCAGTGATATGAAAAAATGATTTATTGTAAAGTGTAATGAAGAACACACCTAACTTAATATCTTTAAAAGCTTATAATTAGATAGCTATAATAAGACACAAGAAAGCAGGTCAACCTTCTCCGTGCCAAATATTTCCCACATGCTTCCAGCATTTATACTCAGGCATGAATTTTTAAGCTTAGCAAATTTCCAAAAACCAATGAAAGGATTCTTATAGATGATTTTAAGTAGTAATTACATAAAACTAGTTAATCCTGCAATTGAGGGAAAAACACAGTGAAGGCTTCTTGTTAGTTGCTAAAGGGAAGGGATGAGTAAGGAATTCTAGTCTAGGGAGCATGTAGGCAGTAAGAGCAAAGTAACCCACATACTCATTCAGAAAAAGAAACACGAAAGATCCCTTGGCTTGATGAAGGCAGAGACACCACATACATTTGACCTTACTGACGCTCAGCTAGATAGTACTCTGAACCCTTTGGGGCCTAAGGATCGTCACTGCTGAATTCATAATACTCTCTGCCAAAGCTCTGGGATGGCCACTGCTGTATTCCTATTTTCTCCCATACCGTTACATATTAATGGTCATGTCAGAGGTGAAACAATCTTTCCTCTAACATTTACAGGAAAGGCAGCAGATCACATTTAATTGTTTTGGTACATTATGTTTACACAGAGAGACAACTTTTTTACTTAAAAAAGGAAATAACATTTATACTTTCTTCTTTAAAAAAAGAAAACAGTCCACATATTTCTACAAATGACAATAAGGGGCCATCAACCAAGACTTTTCTTATCAAAAGTATGCAGTTTATATTTTTTAAATCCCAATGTAAGCATGAGAACTGATTTCAGTTAATAATTATTTATCTAAAGGATAGAGAAATGAAATTCTCTACATTCTCTTCTTAAATAATCAGGGAAAGGCTATTGGAACTTACTTTCCTGGCTAGCAGGCCAGCTTAGTGATTCCAACAGTTTAAAGTCCATTTGCCTGTGAAATATACTTTCATAAGATTCTTTCTTAGTTAATTTATCCATCAATGAAAAGACTTGATTATCAACAATTTAATTTACATTCAAAGGAGTATGTCTTGTACATGTGTATATATATGTATATACATTCATAAATATAATTCTTAACAAATACATTTTTCCCTTACCAATACTGTCTTTAAATCCACAAATATATCATTGCTATAAATGCACTTAGTAAAGAAATTTTAGCAGCGTTGTCCCTGAAATGCAATAATCACTAAAAGCCATGTTGTTTTGCCAAAGACATCAGGTTATTTCCCATGAAAAGAAAAAAAAATCTCTTGGTTTTAGGGAGAGTAGCGGAAAGCTAATAAAACCAGGATGTAACAGTGATAGAAACCACGGGGGAAGCATTACCCTTCTCTCTTTGCAGAAAGTTGCAAAAGCAAGACGGAAGAAGGCTCTCGCTTGCCCGTGTCTCTCAGAGACTGGGTACTGGCAGGCGACACCACAGCTGACTGCCAGCAAGGACGAGCAAACTCCCAGCTCCCGAACGCAGCGCTATGTTATTGTAAACGATAAACCAAAATGAACAGCACATCTTCGGCATATTTCTAAATGCTCCACTACTGCCGCTGATAGTTACTGTTCTGTCTGCATAAGCCGCAAACAATGCAGCGAAATGGAGTAACAGTATTAACATTTCTGCTGTACACAGAAAACACTCTCCCAAGTACCCGACTAAATAAAGGAATTCATTGTGATGTTCTGAGGAAGAAGCAAGTCTGAGAGGTGAGGACGGACTATGTGTTGTTTTCAAACGCTGTTAGTGGGATAAAGGGGTGAAGCAAGGCCAGACGTCGGAAAGGCATGTCAGGTTAAGGGCGCTTGGAGTGAACTGATGAGTTTTGCGCTTCTGTGGGTCCAGAGGGCGCCAGGAGTTCTGTCCTGCTAATGACAGAATTTTATAAAAAATTTTAGTTAGAGCACAAATTCCTTTTTGCGATCTTTTATTGAAAGGTAAGTAATGATCAGACACACACACACTTAGGCCATTTGGCAAAACTTGGGGAAAAATAATGGTAAGTCAATGCCTTGCCATACTTAAAAAAATATTTCTGTAGATGAAAATGTATACACTATATAATCACTATGTATGTGGTTATATATAGTAATATATTCATGTATTTCATAATTACAAAAAGGCCTACATTTATTTTCTCTTTATTTATATCCAGCCTTATTCCACTAGAAACATACAAAAGTATAAAAGGAATATTTGAGAGATACAGGAAGGTGGAAAATATGGATAATAAAATAGGGATATATTCATCCTGAAGGGACTCATATAATTCAGTCCTGAAAAACTGCTATAAGTGGGAAAGAAGTTGGAATACGTTTACAAGGAACCAGAATAAAGAGGAAAGTATGATTATTTATAAAATTCGTAATATCCGTGAGCTAAAAAAAGTCTGATGTTCAAAAGAAGCTACAAAACTACTGGCTATGCTTGAGGTATTTCTGGGGAAAGGCTAATGTTTGAAGAAAGTATCAGGAGATTCTGTATCATTTAGAAAATTCCCTCCCATTCCTTAATACCACTGCAGACTTAATCCATGAGAAACTGGCTTCTGGAAAAAGTTAACAATTCAAACTATACTGCACATGATTAATAACATAACACAATAATAAAACATGATATTTAGCTACATAAAATTTTTACTAAATTTTAATGTTTCATGTACGAAATCATTCAGTTGTGCATAATGGAAATACATTTCAGATGCTCAAATGGTCAAAGTTGTGTGTTTGTGTGTATGTGATACACAGTTCAGGCGTATCAACTTCTCTAAGCCTTTTCTGTAAAATGGAAATTACAACATCAACCTCCAAGGATTTTGTAATGGTTACATTTCATAATGTTTGAAAAGGCACTGTCAGTTATTCAACATAACATTTACAACCCCCTACTATGCCCCTAACTATATGGATACAAAGGTGGGTAACACAAGCCTCTTCCCAAAGGGAATTCATGATACTGTCAACTTTAACATCCTCCACACAAATAAGACAGGGTTATTTAGAACAGAACAGAATTTCCTAAAGTACATTTCTCAGAAAATTAGCACTCTGGGGCTCTGATAGTTGACATATACAAGATAGAAATATATGGCCCAGTAAGTTCATGTTAAATCAAATCAAATGTTTTCCTTAGTGAAAAAACATGAATGTAAACCAAAAAAGACAGAGTAAACAATTAAATGTTAACTAATATTATTTAGGTCCTACACAGAACTCGGCACATAAAAAAATGCCGGTGGTAGGTTGAATATGGGACCCAAAACTAACAGTTCCTAATCCATAGAACCTATAAATGTTACTTTATAGGGAAAAGGATCTTTGCAGATGTGATTAAATTGAGGATTTTAAGAAGGGGAGATTATCCTGGATTATCTAGTTGGGGCCCTAAATACAATTCCAAGTACACTTATAAGAGACAGGCTTACAGAGATTTGACACAGACCGAGGGAAAGGCGATTATTATCCCTGAGGTAGAGATTGGAGTGATGTGGCCACAAGCCAAGGAAGTTGGTAGCCACCAGAAGCTGGAAAGAAGAGGAATGGATTCTTCCCCAGAGCCTCCAGAAAGAAGCTGACACCTTGATTTTGGCCTCCACAATGGTGAAATAATAAATATTTGTTTTTAAGCTACCAGGTTTGTGACAATTAGTTACAGTACCAACAGGAAGTGAATAGAGTGCCTAATAAATGTTATTAATCACTCAATCACACATATATCATCAAAGAGTATGATTAAGGTAACAAGCTAATTGCAATTAAGATGATGTAATTGGATAAGAACATTTTAAGTTGTGAAAGGTACAAAAAACTAAAACATTAAGGAATCCTACCATATCTTCAGCCTGAATTAAAATAAACTCCAAAAAAGATACATCTTCTAAACTTTTTTAGCATAAGCATTCATTTCCAACATTTTATTATAGAAATTTTCAGACATACCAAAAAGTTAAAAGAACTGTTCAGGGGAAACCCATTATACACCACCTAGATTCTATAATAAACATTTTTCTACATATATTTCTTCTCAGATGTATCCATTTATCTCTCTAACCATCCAGGTGTCTATCCATCAGTTTATCTTACTTTTTGATTCATTCCAAAGTAAATGCAGACATCAGTCCATCTCACTCCTAAACACTTTAGCACACACATCATTTACAAGAGTTCAATGTTTGTAATGGTTTTTTTTAAAGCTAGATTTGCCTTCTGTGAAATGCATAAATCTATGTTAAATGCAATCAGTTTTACAAATGAATACATCTACCTTGAACACCTATCAAGATCTAGACTATTCCTAGCATCCCAAGTTCCCTCATGCCCTCTTCCAGCCAATGCCCATACATACCCACAAAGGCAACTATAATTGTAGATTCTTTAAAATTTCATTATATTTTACCACAGCTTAGTTTTGTCTCTTCTAAAACTTCTTAAAAAATAGAATTATACAATATGCTCTTTTGTATAAGGCTTTTTTTTTTAACTCAGCATAAGGGCTTGAGGTTCATCTATGTTGTTTCATATTTATCAGTAGTTTTTCCTAAATGTAACTTTCAGTTGTCAAGAGGTATCCTATTATATGAATATACTACACTTCATCCAGTTTTCTCTTGAAGGGCATGAGAATTGTTTGCAGTTTGGGAGCTTTTACAAATAATACTGCTGGGAACATTCTTACACAATCTTTTTTTTCCTATTTTTCTATTTACATTGAAGTATTGGTGATATACAATCTTATATTGGTTTCAAGTATACAACACAGTGGTTCAACAGTTACCCAATATTATTAAATCCTCAACCCTGCTAGTGAAGTTTACTATCTGTCAACATGTGAAATGTTACAGAATCATTGGCTATATTCTCCACGCTGTGCTACTATTACCATGACCAATTTATATTATGATTGAGAATTTTTGTGCCTCTTTTCCCCCTTACCCTCCCCACTCACCCACCCCAAGCCTTCCCCCATAGTAACCACTAGTACCTTCTCAGTGGCTATGAGTCTACTGCTATTTTTTTCATTTTGTTTTGTTTTGTTTTTATATTCCACAAGAGAAATCATATGGTACTTGTCTTTCTCCACCTGGCTTATTTCACTTAGCATAATACCCTGTAGGCCCATCCATGTTGTCACAAATGGCAGAACCGCTTCCTTTTTTATGGCTGAATAATATTCCATTATGTATATGTACCACATCTTTATTCACTCATCTATTGATGGACACTTAGGCTGCTTCCATAACTTGGCTATTGTAAATAATGTGGTGATAAACATAAGGGTGCATATATCTTTTTGAATCAGGGATTTTGTTATCTTTGGGTAAATTTCTAGAAGTAGAATTACTGGGTCATATGGTTTGTTTTTTTTTTTTTGAGGAACCTCCATACTGCTGTCCACAGTGGCTGCACCAATTTACATTCCCACCAAAAGTGTAGGAAGGTTACCATTTCTCCACATCCTTGCCAACATTTGTTATTTCTTAACTTTTAGATAGTGGCCATTCTAACTGGTGTGAGGTGGTATCTCATTGTCTTATACATCTTTTTGTGGACATATGCTTTCATTTCTCATGGGTGGAAACCTAGAATCATAGAGTATTAGTAGTATATATGTAGTAAACGAATGATTAGATTTATAGAAAACTGCCAAATCTCCTTCCAAAGTTGTTATACAATTCTACATTCTCATTAACACTTAATGAGAGTTATAGTTGCTTCATAATCTCAGCAATGTTGATGCTATCAGATTTTTTAGCCATTCTGGTTAGTATGTAATGAAGATCAGTTCAACAAGATCCCATAATGATAATTTTACTTTTTTATCCTTTGAGAAAATACACAATGACAAAAGGTGACTGGAAACAGTCCAATATTCTAAAATTTATTCTTATATTTCTAGAAAGTTTAAAAATGCACATGACATAATAGTACATATAGATGTCATAATTTATTCAGTATACAAAAAGTGCTTGATGCAGGCTCTCTGCAATAGCTTTTTGGCCAAGATACATTTCATATGTGGTTTTGGGATATCTTCATGGCTAATTCTATTTCTTTTATCACATCTATTCCAAGAAACATAACTATCCAACAGTAATCAAATAACTTAAGGAAAGAGATATCAGTCTTTCCATATAACCTTCAACATTGCATTATGTTGCCTTCTACTTATCTCTCATGAGCTTAACTAGAAGTTGGAAACCAACTTAAAGTCAGACCCAAACTATGATTTCTTCTGTAGGCATCAAAATTTTCACTTAAGGTTTCTACTGTAACTGAATATTTGGTGGAAGACATTAAATAATGTGACTTACAAGGTAGCCTGCTTATTCTATCACCAAGAGCATTTTTAAAAACGTGTTACCAGAAACTGGATTAGGATTCTGGAATTAGCCACCTGGTATCCAGCAATAGTTAAAGATGAATACCATGGACCTCTTAGCAGAGTTTTCTTAAAGCACTAGGGGAACAAAATTAATGGAATCCCCTTTCTTTTACTATTTCTAATTATTTAAATGAATTGCCCAATTTTTAAAAACATTCAATTTACTGATTTTTGTAGTTACATATACAGCACATAAAAAAAATCTTCACTGAAACACACTGAAAACCATGGAAATTTTCAAATGAACATAAAGATGCTTAGTACTGCTGAAAAGACAAGTCAATGCTTTTCTCTAATCTTAAGTAAACAGAGAACAAAAAAGATTTTTAAAAACTTAACCTGAAAGTTAATCAATTTTTACTCTGTTGCAAATTTTATTTATATCTCATGTAAAATAATTCACCTATGATCTAGATGATTCATGTTAAGCAACCAAACACCAGGTATTTAAAGAAATCTTTGTAAACATGGCTTCTGAATAGGACCAAGGAAAGAAATAATGTCAAATCTTTTGAAGTATTCAGTTAAGGCTCAAGACATAAAAAGTTCATGATCAGCTACACTAAGATTGCCAAGCACACTACAGGTTTCTATACTTGAGGATTTCTACTATATCTGAAATACCTTTTTGGTATATAATAATAAACATAACTTGATTATTAATAACATTAGGCATATTACTATAAACTTCACATGACTGAAGTCAGGTATTCAATGAGAGAAAAAGACATACTTTTATTTCAGAAATATGTAAAAATACATTAAAAATACTATGAGCTACTATATTATTTTTCACAAGATTAATATTTTAAAATGGTAACTATTGAGTGATAATTGCAAAGTTATTAACTGTACAAAAGCTTTTAAAAGTAGTTTTTGTACTTATACATTATCAATTATGCCATATAACTTTCAAAACATTCAGCCTAATTCTTTTTAAAGTAAACTTTAAACTGATTAGAATCGATGTCTACAAATCCCTGCAAGGGAGAATAAACGCATGCTTATTGCAAAAGTTAATATAAAACCCAAATCTATTTGGAAATCTCTCTTAATAGCTAGTACAACCCAATGTTGAACATTAATTAGAAAGAGACATTCAGAATTATTTGGGGTAGGAAGAAGTTTTTAATGGACAGTAGGTTGTATATTCATATAAATAGGATATAGCTATATTAGTTGAGCTTAGCTCCCAAAACCCATGTCCAGTCACCCTGAGTATAGTGTTCAGCCAAACACCGAATCCCTCTATGCTTGGAATCCTAAATTTTATTGCCTTATCCAGGACAGATTAAGGAGCGTAGAGGCCATGAAATCCTGGGGGGAAAAATGGCTCCTCTCCCATCTGTAATTTCATAATAATAATTTAAAAATTCACTACACTGTACAAGACATGAAAAAAAAAGTCTAATTTTTTTCAGATTATTTATGCTGTCCTTATGATGCTGGTACACTAATCATGTACTTGGTTAACAGTAACCTCGCAGAATGCCTAATCTTATAGCAACCGACAGCTACTTAACTGGGAACGCTCTGTTCTCCCTGTTTTATAGACTAAGATGCCTTTACCACATTTTTTTTGTTCAACTCTTGTCCCTCCATCTATTTCTTTCAATGTAGCTTGAAACCCTAGATATTGACTTCTGGCCTATATATTCTGTATAACAACGACTGGTCCACTGAACACAGGTATTACATATATGCTTCTCACAACACTAAACTTTTCATGTTCTTAGGTCTCACCAGAGCCACAAATAGGCAACCCAAACACATTTCAGGTGGCTGAGTCTGTGAATTTCAGAATGAATGACTTTAAATCAGACATGTGCTCTCCAGCTGTAACACTCTCCACCACTCCCTAATGTTACATTTGACCCACTTTACTCATTTACATTATATGTCTGGCTTTTACAGACATTTAGGTTTGCAATTTCTAAAAATACCATGTACATCACATCCACATAGATTTAAACTCTTAATGTAGACCCAAGAACTGGCCTCTTCTCACACTGACTGTTGCTCCTGACCCCAGTTTCTCTCCCTCTGTTGTGTTCATCGCATGAAATGTATGTCACTATCCTGACCTGATATGAATGGCCCATGTTTTACTCCTCTCTGATGAGATGCTGAGGAAAGGTTTGCTAAATGAATTAGTGAAGGATTGGTGCATGCTGATAAGACCATTGCATATACTTAGAAATATGAATAAAATAGCAAAGCACCACTTTTATTAAGGATATGTCAACAAAGTAGGATATTATTTTTAAACATGAGGACTGGATTATTTATAAAGAGAAATACCTATGTAAAGCCTGTCTAATAAGAAGGGTGAGGGTTGTGTACAAAATATAGATATATTTAAACAAAATATAGAGATACTTAAAAGGAGAAAACTGTATGTGAAGATCCACAGAGTTAAAAGTATAAATAATAGGATAGAATGTGTAATGGAAACATAAAGTGGGTTCTGCTGAATTTCTCTCAGTAGATTTATTTTCTACACCAGGTAAGCCAAACTGATTAAGAAGACACTATAATATTCATTCTTACAGAGGCAAAAGAAGCAACAAAATCTTTAATAAATTTTTTGAAAATGTTATGGCTGTTGAAAATTATAAATTGCCATTAATTTCAAGAAACTCACACTCTTGATATTGGAAAAGAAATATTTACCTATAGGAAGTAAATTTACTTTCCATGAAAAGTTCCACTGAAGGAGAAGGAAAATATCACAATTTGCCAATGTGAAAGTAAATATCACAATAAAAAAATAAACATGGGTTTTACAAGGTATTATTTTCAAAGAAGGTATATGTGGTAAACAACATAGTTCAAAAGTACTTTTTACTTTACATATATACCCTTTAACATTTATTTCCTTACAGAATAAAAACAATATGTTTGCTGGAGGGGTCTGGTGTAATTTAGAAATATCAGTGCCTTCAAGAGACAGAGCGGCAGGGTGTCTGGAGCACAGACTCAGCAGTCTGAGGGCCAAGGACCAGACCAGAGCCAGGCTTGGAGACCTCAGCAAGTTACTCATCCTCCCTGTGCCTCACTTTCATTATCTGTTCAGTGGAGGTAATAAGAATATCTACTTAAAAAGGGTTTTAGTAAGATTTAAAAGAAATGATGTTTATAGTAGTACCTTGCACATATTAAATGATACATGTCTTAACTATTATGACTTCATTTAAATTGTCCATTATCTCTAGACATTATATACCTCCTGATTTAATATAATAAGACATAACCAGCACAACTTATGTAGTATTGTCTTGCCTGAGGGTTTCAGCCCCAGGCAAGTTCACTATGGATTTGGTGAGACCAACTAATGATAACAGGATATTCTTGGGGTAAAAGGGTTTATACGTGGCTGTATCATCATCATGGCAATAGGTTGAGACTAGAATCACATCTGCATCCAGCAGTCTGCAGGTACATACCTCCGACTGCCTCCACTCAGAGCACTGGCAGAGCTCTTTACATAGGGACTCAGTCAATAATAGCTTATTGCCTAGGGGTGTGGAAGTACTAGCCTAGCACTAGGACAGTTACATCATCAAGTAGTTTAGGGTCAGGTGAGGATCTTGGCTATAGGAACTTCCATTTTGCCTACAAGTATACTGCCCAAAACCTAGTAATCTGAATTAATCGAACTTCTAATTCACCTATCAATTTACAGGCAAAAGAGGGTGGTAAGCAAGTAGCAAAACATATTGAATGGCATCATAAAAAGATACTCAGCTAAATTCAGAATTTAAGAAATTTTGCAGGACAAATGATTCATGATCTTCAACAGATAAATGGCATACAAAGAGACCTAAGAGATGTATCAACCAAATGTAGTATGTGACCTAGTTTGGATTATAATTCAAATAAATAATCTGAAAAAAGACTTCAAGAAATTATTGTTATGTTTGTTAGTTGTAATAATAGAATTGTGTGTACACTTAAAAAAATCTTCATCTGTTAGTTATAATGAAGGATTTACAAATGGTAATTTGTCTAGGATTTAATTTAAAATACTCAAAAAAAAAAACCCCAAAAACTTGGGATCAATTGATGAAGTAAGAATGGCAAAATGTTAGGAACTGTTGAGTTTGGGTGATAGATTTATGAGACTTCATAATATCTTTTTCTCTATATTTATGTGTGTGGAAACTTTCCAAAATAAACATTAAATTTTAAAAATTCATTATCTTATGGACTTAACACAGGTGTTTGCTCTCAAATCTGTTTATGACAATCATATTTGTTATTCTAATTGTGTAATTTAATTAAATGTTATAATAAATAAAATGTGAAAGTGAAAAAGATAATTATTTTTGTAAAACTATATTGAATACTTTGCATATATTTGATAAAGGTAACTAGCTAAAACATGTTTTTGAATCAGGTGTGAGACAATTTTTAAAGTTTAGGCAGAAATCTGTAAAACCGGGAAGGATTCTACTTATATTGCTTCACATGTCTCAGTGCTTACTCTACTCTAATGTACTGAAAATTGGGAATCACTGATGATGCGGATTACAGAAGAAAAATTATATGAAATGCCCATCAGCATATTCTTACACAAATAAACACTCTTGGCTCTTCAGCAGAAGAATCACGAGTAAATGGACATTTATACAATTTCAGGGGATGCATATTCATTAAATATTTATTTTACAACACCCCCACCCCTTAACTGTTTAAATAAACAAGTATTAATCCCCATCAGGGCAGAAAAGAAGGGCTTCTGTTGAGTTACAAGTTTGTTTTGTTGTTCTTTAAGAAAAGTTTTGAACCTCTTTTTAAGTTAATGGAGTCCAAAGATTACTTGTTTTAAAATTCTGTTCAAAATATTCTTTCAACTATTTAAGGTCATTGATTGATTCATAATATAAGATGAAAGTGTTATAAACTGAGAAAATGATATGACATTTTGCAGTTTTAATAATAAATATCATATGACCATAAATATAACCTCAACAAATATGATTTAGAAGCTAGAGGCCTATCTAACTTGCAAAAAGCTGTTTTGCATTTGACAAAAGACAAAATATACAATAAAATGTACTGATATCAACTAGACTTAGTAAAAACTATAGCTGTGTCAAGTTATTTATATTCTGCCTACTTAACAAAAGAACTGGCAATAGCTTATAATCAAAGTAAATATTCATTTTAGCTAGTTACAAGAAAATAAGATGACTTTGAACTTTGCTCTAAAATGAAAAACAATGCTTAAAATAAATGTTTCCTTCCCAAAGCCAAGTTATGTAAAAATACTCCAAGTCACCACTATAAAGTACCAGAATTTAAATGTCTTTTCCTGTTAAAAATGATCACTCTTTATTTGTACAGTTGGACATTAGCACTAGCATAATTCTGAGTCTTATTCATACACTTTTGAGACAATAGTACGATCACAGAAAGGTATCTCAAATTCTGGCCTGTATGTTCTAATAAAGTAAAGGAGAAAAAAAATTGATCTCAATAAAATATATTTTGTTATAGATTTGATTAAATTATAGCCCCCATCTCAAACCTGTTGGAAAAAGTGACAAAGCAGATGATCAGCATGAAATGAATTCGTAAAGCCCCATGCCAGAATTCCTCATCACTACAAATATTTTAAATGATGTTATTTGGTTGTTCATTTAAAAAGAGTAAAAATATTCAAGCACACTGCTTTACATTTTGGGAAACAAACTCTCAAAATTGTAAAAATAAGATATTGAGGTATAAAAAAATCTTGAACTATGAAAAAGCATTTAGAAATCAGATACTGCCTCTTCAAGAATGTAGTGGACTATATGAACGCTGTAGAGGAGCCACCCCAGAAACAGTCACCGCTCTGGGTCTCTGATCATTTGGAACTTCTACCCTCACTCTGTAAGTGGCTTATTTATTAAAAAGGCAGAGTGGACTCAGTTGTCAACTTTCATACCTTGCTGTGGGAAGGAAATGGGGACACACACATGTGGCAGGAACATAAATTAGCAAAACTAAGCAAAACCAACCTGGAGTGCAGTCTGGTATAATTCATTCCTTCATTTATATACTAACGGACCACCATACATGGCCTATAGATACACTGGATTCTAGTGATACAGGATGAACAAAACTAAGAAAACTTTCAATGAATAGGTTCTGTGACCCAGAAATTCTACTACTGCAAACACAAACAGGATAGGTTAAATACATTGTGGAATTCAGATGTAGGCAGTTATAGGATTATATATATTTTCCTTGACATAAAGATATTAAGAAAAAGTGCTGAATTAAAAAATAAAGTCACAAAGCAGAATGAAAAATATGATCTTTCTACATGACTATTTTATATTTCTTACATATACTTAAATTTGTTTAGATTCTATATCTTTCTTTCAAAACAATTAAGTTAATTGCCAAATGATTTGTAGGAATAAGGAGATAATTTCTGAGGTTTTGAGGGCATGACACTTTTACTACGCATGTTGACCAACAGGCATTAAATATGTAAAAAAAAAGGCAGAGTGCAGACTTGGTAATGCAGGAGTGATTTGGTTTATCTTTTGGGCAATAAATCAACTCTAAGAATTATAATACGTAGGGCCTTCTAATCTAAGAAGTAGCCTTTAAATGCATTGCCAAGATGGCGCTCGCCGGATGAGCATGGGGTGGTGCCCAGGCATTTTGGCGGGCTATGACGTTAGTCTACCTGTGTTCCGGGTATCTCCCTATTGGTGGCGTGAGTCTTCCACGAACGTGATCAGCTCGTGGACACCATTTGCTTGCATTATGTGCCTTCCTGCATGAAGAGCTTATGACTGCTTGACCTTTATGCTGATTGGCCCATGAATGTTATATATACTCTGCTGTTTCCGCAATAAACGAGTTCCTGCTTTGACTGAGCTCCCTGTCACGTCTGTTTGTCTCCGGTTCAGGCCTAGGGGCCGGAGGCTGGTGATCGGGCGGACAGTCAGCACTCACCCTTCCCGGTCCTGCCTTGCCGGGGCGTGTCTCCCCCTTCCCGTTCTCTCCGCAGGTTCGGAGGGGGCTTGGGGAAGGCTAAAAACCCCGACATTTGGCGCCCAACGTGGGGCACGAGACGACGGACGAAAACCGAAAGTACCGGCGGATCAGGCCAAGCATGTCCCTGGGTAAGTACCCCCCCGAAAAGATGGGGCAGGCAACTTCTAAGGATGACAAGCCTGCGCTTAAAGCACTGAGACTTCTGCTTAAGAGCAGAGGGTTAGAACTATTATACCCTCAAGCTGAGAGAGTTTGGACCACCCTTATAAGGGTGGCACCCTGGCTCCCTGTTGGTGACCTTTTTAATTGGTCCACTTGGGACCATGTGGAGCAACTGATCCGAAAAGAGGAAATAAATCAAGGGGAAGATCCCCCTTGGGGAGTCTACCCCATCTTGTCAGCCCTTAAGGCATGCTTTGGGGGTCCCCGGCCCTCGCCGTCCTGCCTAGTGGCCCCACCCGGTGGGGGAACTGAAAAACGACCTCCAGAGGCGAGTCATAAGTCACCTTCAAAGGAGGCCCCGCCCCCATTTCCGGAAAGGGAATGGGAATGCTTTGCAGAAGAACGTTTTAAGCGACCTAAGAAAATTTATCCCTCATTGCCTAGACCTGACTCTGACCCTTGGGCTAGCGTGGACCCACCCAAGCCCCAGTGGGGGGACCTTTATATCCTGACCCTCCACCTTCCCATTACCAGGCTTTTTCTGTAAATGTTAACCACAGTGGAAATCGGCCCGCTGCGTGGTATCCCTGGGAGCACCAAGACCTCAGGGAACTTAAAAAAGCAGTCTCTGAGGATGGGCCTAATTCTCCTTGGCCCGAAGCCATCCTCCAGGGACTAGCACACCAACCCTGTACCACTCAAGATTGGAAAAGTTTAACCAAGGCAGTTCTCCCCGGTCCCATGTTTCTCAAGTGGTGCGCCTTCTTTAAGGAAGAATGCCACGTTCAGGCAGAGAGAAACCAATCTGCCAATCCTCCCATCCCTATAACATTTGGGATGCTCTCTGGGACTAATGATCAGTTTGCTACAGGGCTCCAACAGGCAGCCATTCCCGCCCCTTATCAGGAGCAAGTGAGGGCCCTGGGGTTGGCGGCCTGGAAGAAGCTAGAGGAAGGCCCTTTGGAGCCACCAATCTCCGGAATTACCCAGAGAGCTAATGAGGATCTCCCCTCCTTTGTAGACAGGGTTGAAAAAAGTTTACAGTGCAAATTCCCCCAGGGCCCTTTGCGGGACCAATTCATCAAGATGCTGGTATGGGAAGGAATGACATCAGACCACAAACTGGCCTGCGCCGGGTTGAAAGAGCGATCCATGGAGAAATGGATTGTTGCTACTAAAGATGTGGGGACCCAAGCCCACCAGTCACAGGCCCTGGTAACTGCCTTGCAGGTGCAAACTGCCTCCCTGACAGAGGCTTTAACATCTGCCCTCTCCCTCCGCCCTTTTGGGGGCATGATCCCCGATCCAAAAGTCAGAGATAAAGCATGCTCCAGGTGAGGCTCGGACTCACGGCCTCAGCATTGCTCTGCATGTACTGCTGTATAAGTACCACACGCTAATTGATTGCGCCACTGGAGCTCCTACAACAAGCACAAGATCTTCATGATCTTACTCATCTTAATTGGAGAGGTTTACATCACAGCTTTCCTTCCATCCCTATCAAGGATTTAAAAAGGATTGTCAGAACCTGCAAATCTTGCCTGCCGTTTTTGCAAGTCCCGCCCCTCCAATCCCCTAGAGTCAACCCGAGAGGCCTCAAACCAAATTGCCTTTGGCAAACTGATGTTACTCACTATGCTGCCTTTAGAAAATTAAAATTTATTTTTGTCTCTGTCAACACCTTTTCCCATGCCTGTGGGGCTACAGCCCACTCGGGAGAAAGAGCCAAACATGCACAAAGCCACTTCTTGCAATGCTTTGCTATTTTAGGGATTCCTCACCAAGTGAAGACCGATAATAGTCCATGCTTCACTAGTAAGGCTCTACAGAACTTCTTTCTCAGATGGCACATAAGCCACACCACAGGGATCCCTTACAATCCCCAAGGCCAAGCAATTGTCGAGACATAATAAGACCCTTAAAACCATGTTACAAAAACAAAAAGGGGGAACAAGCCCCCATGACCAATTAAGAATGGCACTACTCACTTAAATATTTTAAATTTTTCAAAAAATCAGCCCCTAACAGCTTTTCAAAGACATTGGACTAATCAAACGCCTTATACTAAGATTGAGGTATGCTGTAAAGATCCATTAACGGGGCAATGGCGTGGACCAGATCCCCTCATAAGTTTAGGCAGAGGGTTTGGATGCATATTCCCTATAGGGAACCCAAACCCGATCTGGGTCCCTGCACGCAATTTGAAATTTTGCCCGCAGGTGGACGATGACCAAGACCCCAGAGCAAGCCAAACCTCTATCTAATAAAGAAAGGAAAAAGATATGGTGGCTATGCAACTGCCTTAGCCGTGTGCTCACGCATCCTCAACACAGAGGCAAAGGCAAACATAAGAGAAAAAGACAACCCAAGAGTGCCATTCACTCTTGAGGGTTTCCCTGTGTTTTCTCTCCCCTAGGGAATGTGCCCGCTGCACCGCCCCTGGTGGACGTTCTGCTTGCTGGTGACCGGCCTCCTCATCATTACCCTGCTTGCTACTGTTACTGAGTTGATTCTCCAGAACCTCCTGGAAGACTTGAAACACGACAACCTCACAAAAGACTGAAGGGTTACCCATAGACTTTTCCTGCTGATCCATCCAGCTTGAGTCGAACCTCTACAAGGACTAAGGACTATCTGACACTCCGAGATCCTCAGAAGGCCAAAAGGATACTGAGATAAGACCCAAAATGCCCCCTTTTGTTCTTGTTACCCTGTTGATTATGGGGGTACCTATAGCCCAGGCTTGGGGTAATTAGTGTCAATCTTGTGGGGTGACCCTTGGATTCGTCCATGCTACCTGTTATATCACCAAGTATAGCTGTACATCAGGAGACAATTATTATTATGCAGCAGTCTTAATTAAGAGTAACACTCAAGGATGTCCCGGATATGTTGGGCAAACTGTGTGTTGGAGCAGGCCCAAACCCCGGCCTCCCGCGTCGGGTGATCCGCCCTGCTCCTGCAATCAGCAGGGTGCCTCAGTTGTTATTCACAGCTTTGTCCAAGTCTATTGCTACGAGAGTCCCACTAAATTGGACTGGGATATCCCTTGGAAACCATGCAGGTTATATATGTCCTGGGACCCAAGGAGAAAATATTTGCTGGAATTTGAGACCACCCATTTAGACTCATCAAACTGTCCTGCTCTAGAGCCCCGTTCGGAGATTGTGGTCTCTACTCCCTATAGGAAAGTAGGCTGCCTTGAGGGCAATGGTACAGAAACTTTAGGAACTATTAATCCAGATTTGTGCCATAAGAATTATACATTTCTACCCTCCCCGAAGGAAGAGGAATTAGAAAGGAGGCGAAAAGACAGTAATTCTAACTTCCTCTGGACAGGCTTAGGAGGATGGTTCCCCTACCTCCTCCCCTTAGTAGGACCACTTCTTACTATCTTTCTGGCAATTTCTTTTGGGCCTTGCATTTTTAATAAGCTGATTAATTTTATCAAAAACAAAATGAATGCTGTACACCTTATGGTACTTAAGCAACAATATCAGTCCCTACGCAATCCAGCTTGGGAACCATACGAATACAGTCACAAAGATTATCAAGGTGCTGAGACCATGATCCCATGACGGGAATATGGGCTTATATAGAAGACTAGTGTGGTGACCCCCGCCTTGCTTAAAGGTTACCTATTTAATTTGGTCTACTAGAGGTTTCGTGACCTAATTGACGCTGACACCCCGAACCATTAGATGTCCAACCTCCAATAGAGGTGACTCTGGTGAGGTTCGCTCTTCTCTGGTCAGCGACTAACCTCCACTTAAAACAAAAAAAGGGGAAATGTAGGGCCTTCTAATCTAAGAAGTAGCCTTTAAAAGTATTGCCAAGATGGCACTCGCCAGATGAACATGGGGTGGTGCCCAGGCATTTTGGCGGGCTATGACGTTAGTCTACCTGTGTTCCGGGTATCTCCCTATTGGTGGCATGAGTCTTCCGTGAACATGATCAGCTCGTGGACACCGTTTGCTTGCATTATGTGCCTTCCTGCGTGAAGAACTTATGACTGCTTGACCTTTATGCTGATTGGCCCATGAATGTTACATATACTCTGCTGTTTCTGCAATAAACGAGTTCCTGCTTTGACTGAGCTCCCTGTCGCGTCTGTTTGTCTCCGGTTCAGGCCTAGGGGCCGGAGGCTGGTGATTGGGCGGACAGTCGGCACTCACCCTTCCCGGTCCTGCCTTGCCGGGGCGTGTCTCCCCCTTCCCGTTCTCTCCGCAGGTTTGGAGTGGGCTCGGGGAAGGCTAAAAACCCCGACAATAATAACGTATCAGTAAATGTGAATATTTTGAAATCAGAAATCTTGGTTAGAACCTCGTTTCATCTTGTGATGTATGACATGGACAAAGTTATTTATTTAGCCTCTGTTGTCTATGACCTTATTAATAAAAGAAGAAATGACTTCATAGGGTTATTGTGAGAATAAAATGGTAATGAAGAGTACTTTATAAATGATCAATTATTTTAATTGGTAACTTATTAAATAGCTTAAATAATATCTTCTAAATCAGTTAAAATAATAATTTCTAAATCAGATAATATATATATTTTAAATATTTTAAGGTTGGGTTTTTTTTTTCTTTAGTATCTTATACTAAAATTCTCAACATGAGTATATTCTTCCTAATAGAGGAGACTCATGTTTAATCAACTTTCATGACTGGGTATTAAGTAGAAAGGATTTCTTAAGCCATGGTGTTGATATATAGTGCTGTGCCCAGAAGTGGAACTTAGCATACAGAAATTCACTGACTCATACACTCTACATAAAACTAAAAAACATCTATGAAGCAGTCTTTGTCATCATTTATGGTATGAAAATAGACACCTGGTCTATGACCTTTTAAAATGTCACCAATTTAAGCATATCTTGGGTGGAACACAATGTTACCAATGATTTACATGTTTTGAAATTTTTTCTCAACAATACAATTCTAAGACCTTCTGTTTACACACTTAACTCCTACAGGAAATTTAAAAATGCCCATCTAACTTTTGGTACTTGGAAAGTGAACTATGAATAGATTGCTGCAATAGACAGACTAAGCAGCTAAGGTTTAGAGACATATCCCGGAAATCTAGATCTCACTCCTAAATATCCAGTAAGTCTGGAGATTTATCAGAAAAGACAGGTAAGCTATTTACCACCCAAAAGCATTTTACAAATGCCTTCAAAACCATTAGTCTAGTCAAAAAAGTCAGATACACAAATGAAAAACTTAGGCAAAAAAACTGTTTTGATATAATGTAAGATAAACAACACATCTCAGAATAAATTTAAAAATCTACTAGAAAAGGATTAAGCTTTTTGCACTAAACTATTAAAATTTTACAACAGAAATTAATTTCAAAAGAAAATGCCTCAAGATAGTGAATAAAATTTCAATGCCAACAGTATCTTTGCATTGTGAAATAAATAGATTTAATAATGATATAACTTAAATGCAGTAAAAGAAATAAACAGTGTAACTTTCATATAAGAATTTGCAGAGTTGGTTTCCCATAGTTCTAAAATGTAAGCTGCTCAAAAACACATTTTTAACATCTTTCGTATATAAGGGTCCCAAAGACTTATAAATTTCTAACTTCATCTCCCCAAGCTCTATAAATTCTCTTTTTGGAGCCTTGCATGGCTTTGATCTATATACAATTTTAAAATGTAAATGCATGATCTTCAGAAACTCTAAATCTTTTACAGTTGTGCAATTGAAGATGAAAGAACTTGTATACAGATGTTTAAAAGTATATAAACCTTTCTGTGTAAGACAGAAAACAAGAGGCTCAGTACTTTTTCTCATATCTATCCTAAGGGATTTTGTTAAAACAGTATGCTCTTTCAGCAATTCCATTACAATAGACACTTCACTGGAAACAGAAAGGTTCCATTGTAAGACTAATAGTCAATAATAATTTTACCACTACTAAAAATAAGGATTATAATTGGTACTTTAAAAAGATCTTTTGAAATTAATTACACTTCTGATCTCAGTTTACACTTAAAAACACTTTGTAGAGTGCTTTTATCTTTATTTGATAATTCAGGGGACTGAGTTACAGAGACATTAAGGTCCTGGGGCCATAATATTCTGTGTGGTGACAGTAAGTCAATAATGGAATGAGACCAGGCTACTTGTTTCTAGATATAGGACCTCTTGCTAGACAACAAAAGAATAAAAAAAAGGACGGCGGCGTGAGAGGTAAGACACAGGCTTCCTCCTAAAATGGCACATAATATGAAAATATAATTAATACAACTAATCCTGAAAGAGCAACAGGAAAGAGAACTCCACCAGACTGCATACAACTGGAGAAAAGAGCAGACCTCACAGAACAGGGTAACATAACAAAGCTGTGGCCTGGCAGGACCCAAGCACTTCCCCCACCCCAGCTCACCAGAGGGAGGAAGAGAAACGGAGAAGGGAGGGACTGGAGGCATAGGACTGCTGAATACCTAACTCTGGAGATCTGCTCTGGGAACACAAACCTACATTTGATGGTACTTGCATGATACTCCCATGATTACGGGGCTGGAAAGCTAAGACAGGCAGAATTCCTGGGAAGACTGAGATTCCAGCAGCTTGTGGAAAGAAGGGATCCATATCCGGCTACTCTGGGACTAAAGAAAGGCAGGCACACTGAGAGACTTCCTAACAAGGAAGCCCTTAGCAAGAGGGCCGCTAAAGGGGCAAGGATTGCACAGAGCTTACTGTTCGGGAGAGAGGATAGGTAGACAAAATTGTCTGGGTACACTCTGCCCAGCAGGTTGGGAGCTTTACCACACAGACTCTCATATTTAAGGAGGAAAAAGAAATCTTCCTCCTTAGACGATCTTCAGGTACCTGGCTGGCTACACAGCTCCAACAACGCTCTCCGTGATATGCAGCCTACTGTGCCTTTCTTCCGGCCAGCTCCATCTGGCTCGCAAACGGGCAAACCCTACCCTGGCGTAAGCCCAGCCAGAGGGAAGAAATGCCTACAGCAACTACAAATGCAAAGCATAGAGGCTTACACCTCTGTGCTCGGCCCACTGGTTCACACGGTAGAGACAGGCATAGCAGCCGGGAAGCAGGAAATAGCTCTTTCCTCCCCCCAGGCACCAATACCACTCCCCTGCAACCACCGACATTGCTTCAGGGGCTGAGCAGCTCCAGGGAGTAGAGTTTCTGGGCACTACAGGGCACCATATACAAACATGAAACGCCAAAGGAACCAGGTTCTGAGTAAAATTATTAATATAACTCCTGAGAAAGTTTTAAATGACATCGACCTCATGATTCTTCCTGAAAGGGAGTTCAAAATAAAAATCATTAATATGCTCATGGAGGTATGGAAAGATATTCAAGAACTCAGGAATGAATTTCGGTCGGAGATCCAATCATTGAAGAGCACAATGGATGGTATTGAAAGCAGATTGGATACAGTGGAGGAGACGATAAATGAAATAGAAACTAGAGAAGAGCAATACAAACAAGCTGAGGCACAAAGAGAAAAACGGATCTCTAAGAATGAAAGAATATTGAGAGAACTGTGTGACCAATCTAAATGGAACAATATTCGCATTATAGGTGTACCAGAAGAAGAAGAGAGAGAAAAAGGGATAGAAAGTGTCTTTGAGGAGGTAACTGCTGAAAACTTCCCCAGTCTGGGGAAGGAGATAGTCTCTCAGGCCATGGAGATGCACAGATCACCCAACACAAGGGACCCAAGGAAGACAACACTAAGACATATAGTAATTAAAATGGAAAAGATCAAGGATAAGGACAGACTATTAAAAGCAGCCAGAGAGAGAAATAAGATCACATACAAAGGAAAGCCCATCAGGCTATCATCAGACTTCTCAACAGAAACCTTACAGGCCAGAAGGGAGTGGCATGATGTATGTAATGCAATGAAGCAGAAAGGCCTTGAACCAAGATTACTTTATCTGGTAAGATTATCACTTAACTTTGAAGGGGGAATTGAACAATTCCAGATAATCAAAAGCTGAGAGAATTTACCTGCCACAAGCCATCTCTATAGTGTATTTTGTAGGGACTGCTATAGATGGAAGTGTTCCTAAGGTTTAATACCTGTCACCAGAGGTAATAAAACCATAGTAAAGAAAGTAGAACAGCTAATTACTAAGAAAAGGCAAAATTAAATTAACTACCCCCAAAGTCAATCAAGGGATAGACAAACAGTACAGAATATGATACCTAATACATAAAGAATGGAGGAGGAAGAAAAAGGAGGAAGAAAAAAAAATAACCTTTAGATTGTGTTTGTAATAGCATATTAAGTGAGTTAAGTTAGAGTCTAAGATAGTAAGGAAGTTAACCTTGAATATTTGGTAACTATGAATCTAAAGCCTGCAATGCCAATAAGTACATACCTATCAATAATCACCCTAAATGTAAATGGACTGAATGCACCAATTAAAAGACATAGAGTCACTGAATGGATAAAAAAACAAAACCATCTATATGCTGCCTACAAGAGATGCACTTTAAACCCAAAGACATACATAGACTAAAAGTGAGGGGATGGAAAAAGATATTTCATGCAACTAATAGAGAGAAAAAAGCAGGAGTTGCAGTACTTTTATCAGACAAATAGACTTCAAAACAAAGAAAGTCACAAGAGACAAAGAAGAACATTACATAATGATAAAAGGATCAATGCACAAAGGAGGTATAACAATTATAAATATCTAAGGGCCCAACACAGGAGCTCCTACATATGGGAAACAAATACTAACAAAATTAAAAGGAGAAATAGAATGCAATGCATTCGTTCCAGGACACTTCAACACTCCACTCACTGAAGGACAGATCAACCAGACGGAAATAAGTAAAGAGACAGAGGCAATGAACAACACAATACAACAGATGGAACTAACAGACATCTACAGAACTCAACACCCCAAAGCAGCAGAATACACATTCTTCCCAAGTGCACATGGAACTTTTTCAAGAATAGATAATATACTAGGCCACAAAAAGATCCTCGGTAACTCAAAAAGATTGAAATTGTACCAACCAGTTTCTCAGACCACAAAAGTATGAAACTAGAAATAAATTACGCAAAGAAAATGAAAAATCCCACAAACACATGGAGGCTTCACAACATGCTCCTAAATAAGCAATGGATACATGACCAAATAAAAACAGAGATGAAGCAATATATGGAGACAAATGACAACAATAATTCAACATCGCAAAATCTGTGGGACGCAGCGAAGGCCGTGCTAGGAGGAAAGTATATTGCAATACAGGCCGACCTCAGGAAAGAAGAACAATCCCAAATGAACAGTCTAAACTCACAATTAACAAAACTAGAAAAAAAGAACAAATGAGGCCCAAAGTCAGTAGAAGGAGGGACATAATAAAGACTAGAGCAGAAATAAATAAAATCGAGAAGAATAAAACAATAGAAAGAATCAATGAAAGCCAGAGCTGGTTCTTTGAGAAAATAAACAGAATAGATAAACCCTTACCCAGACTTATCAAGAAAAAAAGAGAGTCTACTCACATAAACAGAATCAGAAATGAGAAAGGAAAAATCACTACGGATACCACAGAAATACAAAGAATTATTAGAGAATACTATGAAAAATTATATGGTAACAAACTGGATAACCTAGAAGAAATGGACAACTTTATAGGAAAATACAACCATCCAAGGCTGACCCAGGAAGAAACAGAAAATCTGAACAGACCAATTACCAGCAACAAAATTGAACTGGTAATCAAAAACCTACCTAAGAACAAAAATCCCTGCCCCAGATGGCTTCACCGCTGAATTTCATCAAACATTTAGTGAAGACCTAATACACATCCTCCTTACAGTTTTCCAAGGAGTAGAAGAAGAGGGAATACGTCCAAACTCATTCTATGAGGCCAGCATCACTCTAACATCAAAACCAGGCAAAGACACCACAAAAAAGAAAATTAGAGACCAATATCCCTGATGAACATAGATGCAAAAATATTCAATAAAATAGTAGCAAACTGAATTCAAAAATACATCAAAAAGATCATTCATCATGATCAAGTAGGATTTATTCAAGGGACGTAAGGATGGTACAACATTCGAAAATCCATCAACATCATCCACCACATCAACAAAAAGAAGGACAAAAACCACATGATCATCTCCATAGATGCTGAAAAAGCATCTGATAAAATTCAACATCCATTCATGATAAAAATTCTCAACCAAATGGGTATAGAGGGCAAGTACCTCAACATAATGAAGGTCATATATGACAAACCCACAGCCAACATTATAGTTAACAGCGAGAAGCTGAAAGCTTTTCCTTTAAGATCGGGAACAAGACAAGGATGCCCACGCTCCCCACTTCTATTCAGCATAGTCCTGGAGGTCCTAGCCATGGCAATCAGACAACACAAAGAAATAAAAGGCATCCAGATTGGCAAGGAATAATTTAAACTGTCCCTGTTTGCAGATGACATGATATTGTACATAAAAAACCCTAAAGAATCCACTGCAAAACTACTAGAACTAATATCTGAATTCAGCAAAGTTGTGGGATACAAAATTAATGCACAGAAATCTGTGGCATTCCTATACACTAACAATGAACTGTCAGAAAGAGAAATGAGGAAAACAATTCCATTCACAGTTGCATCAGAAAGAACAATATACCTAGGAATAAATCTAACCAAGGAAGTGAAAGACCTATACTCTGAAAACTACAAGACACTCATGAGAGAAATTAAAGAAGATACCAATAAATGGAAACACATCCCATGCTCATGGATAGGAAGAATTAATAATGTCAAAATGCCCATCCTGCCTAAAGCAATCTACAGATTCAATGCAATTCCTATCAAAATACAAACAGCATTCTTCAATGAACTAGAGAAAATCGTTCTAAAATTCATATGGAACCACAAAAGACCCCGAATAGCCAAAGCAATTCTGAGAAGGAAGAATAAAGCTGGGGTGATTAGGCTCCCCAACTTCAAGCTCTACTACATAGCCACAGTAATCAAGACAATTTGGTACTGGCAAGAGAACAGACCCATAGACCAATTGAACAGACTAGAGAACCCTGACATAATCCCAACCATATACGGTCAATTAATATATGATAAAGGAGACATGGACATACAATGGGGAAATGAAAGCATCTTCAACAGCTGGTGTTGGCAAAACTGGATAGCTACATGCAAGAGAATGAAACTGGATTATTGTTTAACCCCATACACAAAGGTAAACTCAAAATGGATCAAAAACCTGAATGTAAGTCATGAAACCATAAATCTCTTAGAAGAAAACATAGGCCAAAAATCTCCTGAATATAAGCATGACCAACTGCTTCCTGAATGCATCTCCTTGACCAAGGGAAACAAAAGCGAAAATGAACTCATGGGACTACATCAAACTAAAAAGTTTCTTTACGGCAAAGGACACCATCAACAGAACAAAAAGGCATCCTACAGTATGGGAGAATATATTTATAAATGACATATCTGACAAGGGGTTAACATCCAAAGTATATAAAGAACTTACACACCTCAACACCCAAAAAGCAAATAACCCAATTAAAAAATGGGCAGAGCATATGAAGAGGCAGTTCTCCAAAGAAGAAATTCAGATGGCCAACAGACACATGAAAAGATGCTCCACATCACTAGTCATCAGGGAAATGCTAATTAAAACCACAATGAGATATCACCTCACACCAGTTAGGATGGCCAGCATCAAAAGACTAAGAACAACAAATGCTGGTGAGGATGGGGAGAAAGGGAAACCCTCCTACACTGTTGGTGGGAATGTAAGCTAGGTCAACCATTGTGGAAAGCAATATGGAGTTTCCTCAAAAAACTAAAAATAGAAATACCATTTGACCCTGGAATCCCACTCCTTGGAATTTAACCAAAGAATTCAACTTCTCAGATTCAAAAAGACATAAGCACCCCTATGTTTATTGCAGCACTTTTTATAATAGCCAAGATATGGAAGCAACCTAAGTGTCCATCAGTAGATGAATGGATAACGAAGAGGTGGTAATACACACAATGGAATACTATTCAGCCCTAAGAAAGAAACAAATCCTACCATTTGCAACAACATGGATGGAGCTGGAGGATATTATGCTCAGTGAAATAAGCCAGGTGGAGAAAGACAAGTGCCAAATGATTTCCCTCATTTGTGGAGTATAACAACGAAGCAAAACTGAAGGAACAAAATAGCAGCAGACTCAACAGACTCCAAGAAGGAACTAGTGGTTATCAAAGGGGAGGGGAGTGGGTGGGTGGGTGGGGAGGGAGGGAAAAGGGGATTGAGGGGTATTATGTTTAGTACACATGGTGTGGGGGATCAAGGGGAAAACAGTGTAACACAGAGAAGGCAAACAGTGAATCTGTGGCATCTTACTACACTGATGGACAGTGACTGCATTGGGGTATGGGTAGGGACTTAATAATATGGGTAAATGTAGTAACCACATTGTTTTTCATGTGAAACCTTCATAAGAGTGTATATCAATAATATCTTAATAAGAAAAAAAGAATAAAGTTAGCTAACACTTGATAGCTGGTAATTTGCTAAATATTTACTTATTTAATTCTGTGAAATATTACTCCATTCTACATTTTACCGTGTCCATTTTACAACTGCAGAAACAGAAGCACAGAAACTAGACAGTTTTAACTAATAAGTGGCAGATTTAAACTGAGGTCAGCATGATTATGATTAGAAAGGTCATGCTTTTTCCCTAAGAGAAAAAGCTTAAGCCAGAAATAATTTAGAAGCTAAGCTATGCACACTTTCTTATTTGAGAAAGCGGAGAAGGGAATGAACATAGAACACATTTGGGCCAGGTCTGTAGATTCTTCCTGTTCTGAGATTCCTCCACTTCTCCCAACAGTGAATTCAGAGCCCAATGCCTTGTAGCACGCACTTCTGTAGCAGTTGCCCCTAGAGGCTAAAACAAGCTAGAACAGCAGATTTTAGGAAGAGGATCACACACTATATTTGATGATCATTTAGCTGAATACATCTGTGGAGACTGAGAACAGCTAAACCATTGTTTCCTAGAGTGTAGAGATTTATGCCACACAAAAAAGGGAGACTTGACTCCAATCAGTTGGCAGAACACTGCATTCTGGAAACCTCAGATTCTTGGGTCACAATGTATATAAGCACAGAAAATCCTCTGAGCAGTATTGCAGAATGAAGGCTCATTTCCCTTGGCCTGACCAAGTGTTTCCCAGGTGTAAAATCTATTAATATTCCAGGAGACAGCTTCTGATATTTCAGAATTGACTCTGAAAATAATCTATGCATATGAAACACACTGTGTTTTTCTTTGACAATAATTACTACATAGTGGAATCTTTATCGACTGGGTAGACCTGTATTGCATTATTCTAAATGCATAGACAAGGAATAGCCCCAAGGCAGATGAAACTAAAAGGCATGACACCATGCAGGGACTCAAGGGTTTTATCATCCTTCATTTACATATGAAGAAACAAGAGCCTAGAGAGAGAATCCACTCCAGGATCTTAGGGCTCTGGGAAGTGGCTGCACTGCCAATGACTAAACAGCCTCTTCTCATCAGGCTTGGCCACAGCGCCTTAGCAGGATGTCTTGTCAGAGGCTTCCTGTCTCAAAGGTCCTGGCATTCTTTGCTGGCCTGATCCAGGGCCAGCAGGTGGAAGGCTAAGGAGAAATAAGTGTGGGCACTGCAGAATACTGCCTCAGGATGCTGAGCTTCCACTCCCTTGCTTTGCTGTTTTGCCCTCCAAAGGAACCATCCCAAACACTATGGGCAGGTTGCAATTTTGAGCCTGAAATGAAATAGGAATATCAGGCATGGGTCTGACATACTAAAATGTTTCTCAGGTAATATACGCACAATATTCCTTCAACTACCATATTGGCAGGCACTCACTACACCTAAGAATATTTCTAAATTTTATAAGGATAATTTGAGGAAAATATTAAGTACTTTTTATCATATCTACATACAGAGTGGTTTTCTAGAGGGAATAAATAAATATATGTATGCATCTTGGAATTCAGTAGGAAATTCTAAGTTTCTATATATGTAGTAATATTATGCTATAAGTATACACCTACATTTTATCTAAACATGTACGTACCTATATACAAATAAACCTCAGAGATGTCAAGGTTCAATTCGAGACCACCATAATAAAGCAAATATCACAATAAAGCGAGTCAAATGAATTGTTTGGTTTCCCAGTGCATGTAACTTATGTTTACATTATACCATAATCTATTACGTGTGCAATAGACTTATGTCAAAAAAAAGTACATACCTTAATTTAAAAAATATTTATTGCTAAAAAGTGTTATTATCTGAGCTTTCAGCAAGTTATAATCTTTTCGTTGGTAGAGGATCTTGCTGCGATGGTGCTGGCTCCTGACCGATCAGCGTGGCAGTCACTTATGGTGGCTGTGCCAGTTCCTTAAAATAAGACAAGAAGAGTGCTGCATGATCGTCTCTTCCTGTCGTGAGCTACTTCTCTGTAGCATGTCATGCTGTTTAATAGCATTTTACCCACAGGAGGACTTCTTTCAAGACTGGAGTAAATCCTCTCAAACGCTGTCAATGCTTTATCAACTAAGTTTATGTAATATTCTAAATCTTCTGTGGTCATTTCAACAATCTTCACAGCATCTTCACTGGAAGTAGTTTCCATCTGAAGAAACACTTTTCTTTGCTCATCCATGAGCAGCAACTCCTTAGCTGTTAAAAGTTTTATCATGACATTCCAGTAATTCAGTCACATCTACAGGCTGCACTTCTAATTCTCTTGCTATTTTTACCAAATCTACAGTTATTTCCTCCACTGAAGTCTTAGACCCGTCAACATCAACCATGAGGTTTAGAATCAACTTCTTCTAAACTCCTGCTCATGTTGCTATTCTGACCTCCTTCCATGACTCACAAATGTTCTTAATGGCATCTAGAATGGGAAATACTTTCCGGAAAATTTTAAATTTATTTTGCCTGATCCACCAGAGGAATCACTATCTGTGGCAGCTATAGCCTTATTAAATTTATTTCTTAAATAATAAGACTTAAAAGTCAAAATTACTCTTTGATATATACACTTCAGAATGAATATTGTGTTAGCAGGCATGAAAACAAAATTAAACTCATTGCCCATCTCCATCAGAGTTCTTGGGTGACCAGGTGCATTGCCAATGAGCAGTAATGTTTTGAAAGGAATCTGTTTGTTCTGAGTAATAGGTCTCAACAGTGGGCTTAAAATTTTCAGTAAACCATTTGTACACAAATGCACCATCATTCAGACTGTGTTTTTCCATTTCTAGAAAATGGGCAGAGTAGATTTAGAATAATTCTTAGGGGCCCTAGGATTTTCAGAGTGGTACACGAGCACTGGCTTCAACTCAAAGTCACCAGCTGCATTAGTCCCAAACAAGAGAGTCAGACTGTTTTGAATTTTGAAGCCAGGCATTGACTTCTCCTCTCTAGCTATGGAAGTCCTAGATGGCATCTCCTTCTAATTAAAGGCTGTTTCACCTACATCGAAAAATCTGTTGCTTAGTGTACCCACCTTCATTAATGATCTCAGCTACATCTTCTGGATAACCTGCTGCAGCTTCTCCATCAGCACTTGCTGCTTCACCTTGAATCTTCCTTAAACCTCAAGAAACAGCCTCTGCTGGCTTCAAACTTTTCTTCTGCAGCTTCCTTATCTCTTTCAGCCTTCACAGAACTGAAGGGAGTTGGGCCTTGCTCTGGATTAGGC